>JACXGM010000736.1:0-20958 GCA_016801145.1 Umbra pygmaea | reverse complement strand
TGCAAATTCGCCACTGGTGCCCTGTGCTCAACACAGATAAAAGCAGGTTCACACTGAGCACGTGACAGAGTCTGGAGACGCCGTGGAGAACATTCTGCTGCCTGCAACATCCTCCAGCATGACCGGTTTGGCAGTGGGTCAGTAATAGTGTGGGGTGGCATTTCTTTGGGGGGCCGCACAACACCCTCCATGTGCTCGCCAGAGGTAGCCTGACTGCCATTAGGTCCAGATATTAGATCCTCAGACCCCTTGTTAGACCATATGGTGGTGCGGTTGGCCCTGGGTTCCTCCTAATGCAAGACAATACCAGACCTCATGTGGCTGGAGTGGGTCAGAGTTCCTGCAAGAGGAAGGTATTGATGCTATGGACTGGCCTGTCCATTCCCCAGACCTGAATCCGATTGAGCACATCTGGGACATCATGTCTCGCTCCATCCACCAACGCCACGTTGCACCACAGACTGTCCAGGAGTTGTTGGATATTTTAGTCCAGGTCTATGAAGACATCCCTCAGGAGACCATCCACCACCTCATCAGGAGCATGCCCAGGCGTTGTAGGGAGCTCATACAGACAAGTGGAGGCCACACACACTACTGAGCCTCATTTTGACTTGTTTTAAGGACATGGCATCAAAGTTGGATCAGCCTGCAGTGTGGTTTTCCACTTTGATTTTGAGTGTGACTCCATATCCAGAACTCCATGGGTTGATAAATTTGATTTCCATTGATCATTTTTGTGTGATTTTGTTGTCAGCACATTCAACTATGTAAAGAAGAAAGTGTTTCATACGATTAGTTCATTCATTCAGATCTAGGATGTGTTATCTTAGTGTTCCCTTTATTTTTTGAGCAGTGTATTTTATTGCTGTGTTCTTGCTATTTTCTTAATTCTATTCTACCAAATGTTCAGGTAATTAAGAGTGCCAAAACACATTTACACTGAGTTCCTGTCCAAGTCAAACATTAGTTAAGAGTGAATGCTTCATTTCACATATGATCTATCTAATTGTGGCTAATGATGTAATCATCACACCTACAGAGAGCAAAATGGAATGACACACTGAGGGAATTTGTTATGGATTTAACATTTAACAAACTGCTACTCAAACTTATAAAACGTTTTTACATTAGAATTCCATCACAGATGTCTATGCAATTTATAATTATAATTAAGAAATAATTTTGGCATCTACAATCTAATTACTTTCATTGGTGCATTTTCATTGGGAAAAATAGGTAGAAATACTGATCTGTGCTGCATTGAATCACAGCATTTGTTGTGCACGTGTACCGAAGCAAAAGAGAAATGGTCAAATGCAATGGTCTTGGGAAAAGTGGGTTACAATATGCAAACAAATGTGATTCTGAGGAATCTCTAGTGGATGGTCGACAAAACCCCAGTACAAAGTTAGTGATCAGAGGTTAACAACACATCAACATACAATTGGGGCATTGTGCTATCAGCTTAAAGAAAAAAACATTTAAAGTGAATTGCCTGCAATTCTACACATATAAAATAAGATTTTGTCATTTTGGCACTAAGAGCTTAGCTTAGGGCCTATATTGTACTTTTTTGTCATGACGTATGCAATGTTAAATTTCAGTGATTTTCTAGGTGCAGTAGGATTACATAGAATCTGCCAACTTTACATGCACTTTGACCTTAAGAAGAATAACTGACCAAATCAATTGGACCCATGTAGGTTAAGGCCCGCTGGGCAAGTGGCCTTTGGCCATGATATCTAAGTGACAATAATTATCTTGCACACTGTCTCTGCTTGCAAATGTTAAGTATTTCATTATAAGGCATTTGGAAAAAAACATTGCATTATTTGTGGAAAAATAGTTCAGACAGCATGCAATTCCTTATGGCAACACCCCTTATTGTCAGGGATCAAAATGAAGGAGATCAAGTCATTATGGACCCCCCATGAGAATATTTATTTTGATTTTGGTGGGGTCCCAGACAATTGAATAAAATCATCAATCATCAATCGTCTTTAGAGATGCTGTATTTATTTTACAGTAGTAATTTATATATTTCCTAGCGCGAGGCAGCGCTAAAGCGGAGTTGTTGTCAGATTGTTGTCGTACTGCTCGCGCACACACAAAGCTGAACGTAACAAACGGAACCCCCTCATAGACAGTTAAGACTGAAATTGTGAATAAAAATCCTGAGGGCTTTGATTTTGCTCCATAATTGCTTATAGTACAATATTAGGAGATCCTATATCAAAAGTTGCATTAACAAAATACCCACTGTATTTATTAGAAGAGTACAATTGTAAACATTTCTTGCTAGCTGTATGGGTACTGAAGCCAAATGGGCTGCCAGCTAACAGCAGACCTAGCAGCTAGACTAGTTATTAAAAGTTAGCTTTAATGACCCACTTGCCCAGTCAGTGATGATGAGTTTTCAAGTCTGTGAGATGATTAAAATTAATTTGATTTGAGCATGAATGAGTGTGTACATGAGAACTTGGTATATGAGCTGGGAAGCTAACACTATATTTCTGAACCTAGAGTCGTGCATCATGGAGATTAGAGGAAAAAGAAAGATCATTTTACTTTTTTTAAAGGGTAAATTGTGCTTATGTGATAACGTCTGTTGTTAGGGGAGATTGTAGACATATTGGCTTAGTGAACACTGATTATTCACTGATGTCTTTAATATAGCCAAATGTTTTATCATGATAATAAATAAGTAAATAAAACACATTTGCAACATAGAGTACATTTAAAAAAAGGCCGGCTCAGCCCAGTCCAGCCATGTACAGCCCAGCTCAGATCAGAATTATTCAACCTCCAGTGCAAATCAGGTTTATTGTCAGATTTTACAGATTCCCAGCTGTTTGCAGTGAACAAATCAAACAAAACCAATTGAAATAGCTCAACACAACAAATGCTTCAAGTGGTTTTCCTAAAATCAACTGCAAATTCAACTGATAATTACTCAATACCAGGCATTGTACAATTATGTCTAGACAGCAGGCAAGGTTCGGTACACTGAGAGACTCTGGCACAGGCACAAAAGGGCAAATCCAAAAGAGTAGTCAAAGGGGAAAAACAGGTCAAGATTGTAATACTCCACCATAGGCAGAACAGGGAACTAGTACTCAGCAGGTTCACAAGAAAACAAACCATACCTCACAATGAGGAACAAAAACGGACAGGTATATATACAGAGGGTAATAAGAAACCGGTGATCTGAATACTAGTGATTGGAATCTGGGCTTGATGGATGCGTTGATGGAGAATCAGGATGTAGTGGATTGCTGGTGAAGGGAGTAGGAAAACACAAGCCTACAAACATAGGGAAAACACTGGGACCTAAGCAAGACCTAACTCAGAAATGCAAACAAAACCGAACAGGACACAGGATACAAGGACATTGTACACGATGTTGGGAAGCTCACTGTATTCAGGTGTAGTCAAGTCAAGTTATTTATATAGCACATTTCATATGACAAACATAGACTCAATGTGCTTCAATAATAACAAGCAAGAAAAGCATACAGTAAAAACATACAACATAATAATTTATTATGTGTACACACACACACGCACGCAAGCACACACGCACGCGCGCGCACGCACGCACGCACACACACACACACACACAGACACAACAGCATCCACTCCCCTATCTCAAACACTCTGCTCTAGCCTAGCTGAAAGCTTGTGAAAAAAAAAAGTGTTTTTAATCTGGTTTTAAAAGAAGAGATCGTTGTGGCAAACCTGAGTTCACCTGGCAAAGCATTCCAGAGTGTAGGACCATAGTGACTAAAAGCACCGTAAGCTGATCTAGAATTGATCCTAGGCACTGTGAGAAGACCTTTACTAGATGATCTAAGGGATCTAACCGGTGTGTATTCTGTTAGCATGTCAACAACATAGGAGGGAGCAAAGCCATTCACAGCCTTAAAAACAAGAAGAAGTATTTTAAAATCGATTTTCTGTTTTACTGGAAGCCAGTAAAGTGAAATTAAAACAGGAGTGATGTGCTCAAACATTTTGGTTTTCGTTAAGACTCTGGCTGCAGCATTCTGAATAAGCTGGAGTTTATTTAACACCTTCTTTGTCAGTCCAGCAAAAAGTGCATTACAGTAATCAAGTCTACTGGAAACAAAAGCATGAACTCTCTTTTCAGGGTCTGATTGTGACATGAAGCATCTAACTTAAGATATATTTCTAAGATGATAAAAGGCAGTCTTGGAGATACTGGATATGTGCTTCTGGAAATTAAGATCAGCATCTAAAATCACACCCAAATTTTGGCATGCTCACAAGGTTTAACTGACAAGGGGGATAATAAGGATTGCATCTTTTGGGACCTACTAAAAGAATCTCTGTTTTGTCTTCATTAAGTTGTAAAAAGTTTTCAGCCATCCAATACTTGATATCACCAATACACTTGATAAGGTCATCCACTGGGTTAAGGCAGTCGGCAGATACTGATATGTAGAACTTCGTGTCATCAGCATATGAGTGGTAAGAAATGTTGTATTGCTGAATGATGGTTCCAAGTGTAAGCATATACAAGTTAAACAGCAGTGGACCAAGAATTGACCCTTGTGGGACTC
Organism: Umbra pygmaea; assembly: GCA_016801145.1. NCBI lineage: Eukaryota > Metazoa > Chordata > Actinopteri > Esociformes > Umbridae > Umbra > Umbra pygmaea. Next base: position 16,375 of record JACXGM010000736.1, on the reverse strand, counting down.
CATGAGGAATGTCAAATACATCAGATTCATGGTTACCGATATTTACAGAAAATGTTCTCCCAGTTAGATAGGATGAAAGCCACTTCAGAGCTGTGCCTTTCAGGCCTAAACAGTGTTCAAGACTTTGAAGAATAATTTTATGGTCGACAGTATTGAAGGCTGTGCTGAGGTTAAGAAGCACCAGAATAGAGACTTTATGGTTATCCTAATTAATTTTAAGGTCATTAACAACTATGACCAGGGCAGTCTCAGTGCTGTGGTTTACTCTAAAACCAGACTGGTAGACATCAAAATGTTATATGAAAAATACATATGCAATTGTTGGTAGGCAATCTTTTCAAGAACTTTCCCCAGAAGGAAAATTGGTCTATAGTTGTTTAAAACAAATTGATCGAGATTAAACTTTTTCAGCAGTGGTGTAACAACAGCATGTTTGAGACGTGCGGAAGATTCCAGAGAGCAGGGAGGCATTAACAATCTCAAGGACATCATCAACCAAACAGCTGAAAACATTTTTGAACAACTTAGTAGGCATCAGGTCAAGAGCACATGTTGCAGAACTCAGCTGCTGCACCACTTCTTGAAGTTTACTATGTTCTATAAGGCTGAAGTTTCAGAGACGGCTAACAACATGGCACCGAGTGGAAGAGAAGGAGAGGTCACAACCACCAGCAGAGGAAGACACAATGTTATTCCTAATATTTGAAATTTTCTATTTGAAGAAAGATTTTTCAGAGGTCTGAAATTCAGCAGGTATTGGTCTGTGAGGATTGACCAGCCTATCAATAGTGCTAAACATAAATTTGGAATTATTTACATTTTCTTTAATCAATTGAGAAAAGTACTGCTGTCTGGATGTTATATTTATAGAGCAGGGGCCTCATTTATAAAACTTTGCGGTGGATTTGCGTCAGAAGTGGCGTACGGATGAAATATTATTACGTGCGTACGCAAAGAAATATTCAGATTTATAAAACCGTGCACACGCACGTCCTACACACGTTTCCCTTTATAAATCACAATCAACTCTAAATGTGGCGCAGCTTTTGCGGCTGGACGTCACGCCTATAATTGCCCATAAATAGTCAGTGGAACACCCCAAAATTAATATTCATTGATTGAGAAATACATAGGGCTCTATGGTTTCCGCGAATCGTGGAATCTATCACTAAAAACGGAATTTACTTATAACGCGGAATCTCGTGGAATTTGCATATTTTCGAGCAATCTATATATATTTTTTCTATAATCCAAATATATTCCAGTAATATTAACACCTGTCATTGAGTTTGTCCTAATACAAAAGGCAGCAAACATGGAAGTTAATTTGCGCTCTATATATATAGGCTATATGCAGTGTGTTTCTTTACAGGAATTTGGCCAGCATGCGCTCCGTCATATAGTTCAAACGTTGTAATCCGCTTGATAACTGACAGCTATTAACAACGGTATTCACTCCATTCTACATTTTCCAATCAAACAACGCTTGTTTTTCTCCATTCAATCACTGATCCAAATGCATATAACTAGGTATAGGCTACTATGTTCCTTCGCATGAAGCAATTCTCTGATGGTCTTGCTAATCAGGCAGCTCGCACTCAGGGAGCGCAAGGTCGAAATAGCGGGACTGCTGCTGAATGTTATGGCTTTGTCCACACGATTGCGCCTGATAGCTACAACTTCTTAAAATAACGTTTATAAATGTTTTTGTTTGTCGTTGTTCATCTTTTCTTCCATATCTTAGGAAATCTTTGTCTACTCTTTTATTTTTTATTGTGGGTAGATTCATCTGTAAGAAGAAATAATGTGTTATTAACATTTTGTGAAATAGCCTTCTGCCTGTCTAGAAATAGGCTAAGTACTTTGATCATATGGAAAGTAAATTTAGCCTACCTGGCAATGATTGTGCAAACTGTACAGCAAAATTTTCTATATTTTAGGCTTTTATGGTTTGCCTGTTCACCTGCAGTGTAAGGAAATGTTATGTAATCATGCGACAAACCAATGACACCTATTAACACGTCTGGCATAACCCGGTTTAAGGGTTGGCTGTGAAATCCCAGACCTGTCAGCCAATTCCCTCTGGAAAGTGCCAGTCTCCAGAAATCTAAAGTGTTGTAAGGACTTGAAGTGGGACTGGCACGGCGTGGTTTCTCCGAGTGCTCCTCTGTAACGCTGGGCCCAATAGAGCACAGAGGTCCAACAGGACGCCCCGAGGAAATCGGAACCAGCTCTTAAGCCACTCGTCCTCGTTTGCCAGCAAGTCTTCTTGCTGTCTGAAAATGCGTTCCCTCCGAATCCTTCCATTTGCCACATCTTCTAACAGCGCAAGATCAGCCATTGTGCGTCATTACGCATTGGGTTGGCATCATGGCTTTTTATGACCATGCAGGTGATTGTATCTGATCAGCTACAAATGTCGGTATTTATGTAATTGTAAATGGGATTATACGCAAATGGAATTAATTCCAGCTTTCAAAATGGTTAAGACATCCGTCAAGATGGAACAATTGATGGCTGGAAATGAAACGGACAAACGGCATATACATGAACACCATGATTCCGTAGCTGATTACATTTATGAACACAACTTTCCCCAGTAGACAATGAAGACATCTATCTAATCTAATGTATGTCTGCTCCGCCAGACGGACGCATCGACAAGGATATGTTTTAAACATTATTTTGTTTACCGTATTATTTATGAGGATGAATTACATAACATGCCAATATAATCACAGAACATGTTTGCGTGTTCTTTTTGCAAATAAGTCATCGTTTGCATTTAAGATGGCTACAATCTTGTTTTATTTCATTTGTATTCCACCAAAGGCTGTTGATTGTAAGAATGGTTTTGTGAAAAGTTCATATTATTAATGAGAGGCAGTATTTCGATTTCGTTTAGCTACACAACGGTCTGCAGTTTCAGACAGCTTCACGTGTTTCACATATCTGCCAGCGGTGTCGCCATTTCTAATTTCACCCGTTTTTGTGCGTACGCATGGGTCAGAGTTTCCGTGAAGGACCGCACATTTTCCCGTCAAGTTAGCTTTTTATAAATCCCAATTATTGCGTAGAGAGATGCGTACGTCTTCTTTTGTGCGTACGCCAGCTTTATAAATGAGGCCCCAGGTCCTTATAATCCTTATAGTCCTTATAATCTCCCTTCAATTTAGTATTGTGTCACCTACGCTCAGATTTGCCACAGGATCTTTTTAGCGCCCTCACACTTTCCACTTTTCTCCAAGGTGCTTTAGTTTTACCGGAAACAAACTTGGTTTTTATAGGTGCAATGTTATCCATAATATTTGTCACAGAAAAATTTAAATGGTTGACCAGGTTGTCACACAGAGACGGAGAAGACAAATTAAAATCAGAGGACAGACTAAAATCAGAAAAACCAGAATGTGATCCAGTACACCTAGCAGAGCTAGTAGATCTTTCAATAAACCTGTTAGATGTATCTGCACAGATGAAGCGCCTTTTGACCGATTTTGAACCAGGTACACAGTTGGTCATCATGGCAACATTGAAAAAAATACAAAAGTGATCAGAAATGCCAACATCTAGGGTGCACTTTGGGGTTAGAAATAACCAGGTCAAGAGTGTGTCCCTGATTGTGAGTAGGACCGACAATGTGTTGTATGGACTCAAAGGTTCCTAGCAGGTCAGTAAACTGGTTAGCAAAGTGGTCAGAAGTGTTATCAATATGAATATTAAAATCACCAGAGATAAGGAATGAGTTATACTCAACAGTATTTTTTTATAAAAGCTCACCAAATTCTAATATAAAGCCCTTTATTTGCCTTGGAGGGCGGTAAACTGTGAGCACTAGACAGGAATGAAAAGATCTCATTACTAGAGCTAAATACTCAAAAGTAGAGTATAAACCAAAGGAGATGTATTTACATAATAAAATGTTTGAAAAAATAGATGCAACACCACCGCCCTTCTTGTTGGGCCTGGAACAATGTGAGAATGAGAAATTAGATGGTGAATCAGTTCTTTGTTACCAGTTTCATCAAGTAAAGTCTCAGTAAGAAGAATACAATCAAGTTTAGGAGATAGCATAATCAGCTAAGGCAGAATCAGGCCTAGAATGTCTAGAGTAATCCACTAACTGTATTTCAGAGTTAGAACACACAGTGGCAGGACACACACTGTTTGAGTTGGATGTAACAGTGGAAGACACAAAATTCTGGATAGAGTCCTGCCGTGGTGCATATCACAATAAATTAAATGCTATAAACTGGATGAAATTAGTAGTCAACTGCTTGGTTCCCTTTCTGTTAGGGTGCACACCATCTCATCTGTACAGGCTTCTATTGGTCCAAAAATAATCAAAATTTGAGATGAAGTCATATCCTGCGGCAGAACAAAGTTTTTTAACCAGTTGTGGAGACTGCAGAGTCTAGTAAAACGTTCATAGCTTTTAGAAAGTGTTGGAATGGGGCCTGACATCAAACAGCGTCTTCTCAGGCTCTCAATTGTGTAACACAGGGATTCAAGGTCAGCTTGTAGTTTTATGGAATTTCTAGGCATAATGTCATTCGTCCCTACGTGTGTTACAATTATTTTAACAGTGGGATGCATGATAATGAGTGTTGGTATTAATTGAATTAGGTCGACCACCTTGCCACCGGAAATGCAGTAGGTGATAGCAGCAGGAAGAATCAAATGCCTAACGACAGAATCACCTATTATCAAAATGTCTGGATCGCAACTTATCACACAGCTATTGTAGACATCAAGTTTTGCTGAAAGCTGATGAACAGCGCTAATCAAACTAGCTGGATTAGCAGCAACGTCAATCACGCTAGGTAAATTCTGCGGTGCAACCCCCAAAATGGAAGGACCTTGGCCAGACGGAGAGTAAACACCATTCAGAACTACTTTGGTTGTAGAAATTGGTGCTCTATTGCAGTCCTCCGGTGAAAGGATGCACACTCGTGGGCGCTTGTCCGATGGAAATGCGGCTTTTGAGCTGGAGTTGCTGCACGGAGATCTGCGCCTTTTGGAAGTAATGCCAGATGTAATTTTGTGATTTCCTTCAGCATAACCTCCATGCAGCAGTGGTGATGGGGACGTTGGTAGATCAGCCAGAGGTGCAAAAATGTTTGATAGCTCCAGTCAGTGGCATCATCATAGAGAGGAACGGAGTATCGATTGCCCTTAACCACTGAGGCCCAGGTAGAACAGCCTGGACATAGGTCGTATCTATCAGGGTGTTGTGCCTTCGCTGGTATACTGATGGACGCAGGACATTCCAGTAACTCACCTCTGATCTCGGTGACAAACGGGGAAGCAACCATGCTAACCGCGGTGAGCGGCTTTTAGTATTCACATAAAAAATAAGTAAAAAAGTAAAAAACGACACAAAATAAAACATTATAAAAACAGTAATGCTAAAAACTTAATAAAACTCAATAAAACTACTCAATAAATAAGCTACCAGACCTTCAGGTAAAAACAAACACCCTCCTCTGGGGGGGTGTATGGTTCAGAAGAGGTGAGAATAAGGTGAGGGTGTAGTGCAACAAAGACGGAGATGTGTGTTTCCGGTAAGAGATAAATCAGAGGGATTCCAGGTAAACTTGTTTAATAAAGAAGGCTTGTATATGTTATTTCACACTTGTGTATGTGTGTGTATGTGTGGTCCGTAGTCAGTTAAGCATTGGGTAAAACATATACAAAGTCGAATAAATAGTCTTTACCGCAAATCGCATTGTTTACAAACAATACAACTATCAAAAACTATTTCCGGACTTTCGGCCTTCAAAACATTAAATTCCCAGCCACTGAATTCTGTCTGATTTGGAATGTATCTGATTCATATTTCTATACACCGGAAAAGCATATTGACAGTACTATAATGTGCAACCATAGTCTCCATCTATTTACGATACAATACAGCTTTTATTGTATGATACAACAATACACAATAGACGATACACAGTATGATACAACTTTTACTGTCAGCCAAGGCTGAAATTATTTTTGCATCCCTGGGTAACTCATATAAACACCAAAAAAGACATGCATGAAACATTACCACAAATGACAAAAACCACCCAAGTAAAGAAACAAAGCAGAAAATGACATAAATATACACACAGGCAAGGTCTTGGAGACTTATAACACTGAATAAATATTGCACTGGTATGAATGTAGCTGGTTTAACAATAGGACAGATTGATGTATGAAAGAGTTTTTAATTATGTTGCGATTAAATGCATGAACTCTAAAGTTTCTGTTTGAAGGCAGGAGCGGATATTTTCTGTGCAAAATATGTGAGGAGTCATTTGAAATAATCTTGTCCAGTCTGATCATACTATTATTGTGAGCTTCCTGAAAGCAGTGTGCTACAGGTAGTCCTACTACCCGTCCTGTCACTCTGATTTACCAGAATTGCACTCACTTGATTGACAGTAAATCCATCAAATCGTAACCGAACCATCTGAATTTAACCTAGATAAACAGCCAAAGAGCGGGGCTTTTCAGGCATTTTTGGTTGATTCTTGTAAGCCAAAAAGCTTTTTTGTAACCATATTTGTTTAATAATTATTTATATGAAAATTATTAATGTGGATACTTGGGGACACTTGTGCACAATTGTGAAGGACACTTAGCGTCCTCTTACAAAATACTCAATAGCTCCTTGGCTGTTGACTCTATCACAATTTTAGCATACCCTATTCACTTCAGCTTTTTTCTTGCCCATTTTCTTCCCGTCCCAATTCCCACTAACCCTGCCTTGTCGGCAGCTCCGCAACTCCTTGGACGGAACTGTGGGATGGCGAGGGGCCAAAGCTTTATGCGCTATTCATCCAACATCGGAAGCCTTTAGTTAGATCGGTCATGGGATGATTATGTTCACTTTTACTTCTGCGATTGAATTTACAGGCGCCCAATCTGAACACAAGGAGTCACTGGAGAGCGACGTAGCAGGACTCATCTAACCCAAATCTCGGGCAGCGCTTTGCCAATTTATTCTGCCTCAGGATGTCCGGGGAAAGTCAGAGAACCCATAGTCAGGTTTTCTTAAATAAACAAGAAGTCTGAGCACTCAAGAGGAATATATATGTTTAAAAAGCCTTTATTTAACTTGGCTATTCATTAGAAAAATATACTTAGTTCTGCCAACATGTTTCGGCCTCTTTGGCCTTCCTCATGGCAAATTTAAAAATGGTAGTCACTAGACTGCATAATATATATCTGCAATTGGTCACATGACCTAAAAGCACAGGTGCTCATCACAAATATCTCATGACAGAAAGCAATTATCTCAAATTATTCTAGATAAAACAAGTCACATTTTCACATCAGTGAAATTAATTCAAAACATCAATACATATAGCATAAGGTTGTTTTATATAAGACAAGTTACAAAAAAGATATTGCATTTCATTTCAAGCTCTAATCAGTATGTGCAATCTCAAATGTCAAATAGTTTTATCACTCTCCATATCAATATATAATTTTAAATAATTTTAAATATCAGTATATCTAGTAAGACATTGAAATGTATATATAATCAATTACAAAAAAGGAGAAAAATCCAATTCCAAGTTTAGGCCAGGATATTGATTAGCTTTTAAAGTATAGATCCAAAAAGATTCTCTTTGTAAAAGTTTTTTGAGTCTATCTCCTCCTCTTGTTGATATTTTAACATGTTCTATACCTAAGATTTTTAAATTATCGCTACTTCCATGGTTCATATCTTTATAATGCATAGTCATAGGATACTGGTGGTTGCTTGTTCTTATCGCATATTTATGTTCTGCTAATCTTTCTTTAAGTTTACGCTTAGTTCTTCCAATATAAAAACAGCCACAAGGACATTCAAGTCTATAGACAAAGAATGAGGTATTGCAATTAATAAAGGAGTGTATACTATATTCACGATTTGATGTCTTATCTGTAAAGACACAGCTCTTAACCATATTGCTACAGTGATTACAATTTCCACACTTATAGTTACCTTTTTTTGTGCTTAGCCAGGTTTTATTCTGTACAGGAGGCATATAGCGAGACTATCTTTTAGAATAGGAGCTCGTTTAAAGGTGATAGTAGGTACCTCCGGCAGTATCTCTCTCAAAATGGTATCACTTTTTATTATGTCCCAGTTCTTCTTGATTATTTGCTTTATCTTATTAGCTTGACTGCTATATTGTGTAACAAAATAAACTTGGTTTAGCTCTTGTTGTCGCTTCTGTTTTTTAACCAACAGTTGTTCTCTACTAATTTCTTTAACTCTATTATAAGCTATATCCAGGTTCTTGTGTTTATAACCTCTTTTCTTAAACCTTTGAACCATGTCTTGAGCATTTTTTTCAAAGACATTCTTAGAATCACATATTCGTTTAATCCTTTGGAATTGACCAAACGGGATATTCTCTATTTACCAAGGTGGATGGTAGCTGTCTGCCCTCAGTATGGTATTCCGATCAGTAGGTTTTCTAAATACGGACGTATGCAATTCTCCTTTGTCATTTTTTGATATCTCCAAATCTAGGAAATTGATTTTTGATAATGAGAATTCTAAACTCATCTTCAAATTAGGATTAGTGTTATTAAGATATACATGAAACTGTAGCAACTCTTGTTGTGTCGCAGACCATATAAGAAGAATGTCGTCAATACACCTACCCCACCACACAATCTTATTTACAAATCCATTCAGACTCAAATAAACAAATGTTTCTTCCCAGAGACCCATAAACAAATTTGAATAATTTGGTGCAAAGCAAGCTCCCATTGCTGTACCTTTTATCTGTTTAAAAATTTTGTTTTGAAATAGGAAAATGTTGTTAGTTAATGTCCATTCTGTTAGCTTCAAAATGAACTCTGCTGGGGGCATCTGTTCTGGTGGTCTCTTCTCCAAATAATTTGTCAATGCCTTTAAACCTTCTTTGTGATCAATATTTGTATATAGCGACTCAACGTCCATCGTCACTAGAAAGGCGGTACCAATATTTTTTATTTCTTTGATCTTATTTAACACAAAAGTACTGTCTTGGATAAAAGAGGGCAAGTCTATTACAAATTGCCTACATATGGAAATCAACAAACTTGGATGTCGGTTCAGTCACTGACCCGTTGCCACTCATAATTGGCCTTCCTGGTGGGTTATCCAAGTTCTTGTGTATTTTCGGAAGCATGTAGAAAGAAGCAATTCTTGGGCATTTACATAGTAGGAAATCAATTTCTTTATTAGAAATCCAGTCTTCACTTTTTGCATGTTTAAGCATTTCCTCTAATTCACCCTTAATTTGTTCTATTGGATTAGATGATAAAGACTGATAATACTCACAGTTATCCAGTTGACGCCCAATCTGAACACAAGGAGTCACTGGAGATCGACATAGCAGGACTCATCTAACCCAAATCTCGGGCAGCGCTTTGCCAATTTATACTGCCTCAGGAGGTCCGGGGAAAGTCAGAGAACCCATAGTCAGGCTCAAACCACTGACTATCATAATGTAGACCGTCCTGAAATGCAGCTCACTTCACCACACAGTATATATTAAACATTCCATTGTGAAAAAATAAAGTTAAAATGGGTCAAAATGACCTAAAATATAACGAGAGGGTTAACTCCAGGATGATGTCAATCACCTTCCATGGCCTTCTCAATCATGGGCTGATTACAGATCAGGGGGGCCTATAAGAGAGGGCCCTGGAATTTAAAACATGTATCATATTGTAGGGGCCCATGCAGGTTTTATTTCATGGGGCCCAAAAATCCTGGCTAAACTCCTGCTTATGGATTCCAAGAAGGATTAGAGATCCTGAATGCAGCCTACTTCCTATTAGTTCTTCATCAATATTTTATTAGGTGTTTTCTTTATTGTCCATTCCTTGTATATTGTTATACATGTTTTATTATTATTAACATTTTACGTTGTAATATCTGTGATATATGGTATTTCACATTTTGTACTTGTTAGCATGGCTAACCTTCAGATTACTGAAAATTTGTGGGGTTTTATTGCCCCTTGATTATAATGCTGAACATCTGGAAAGACAGGTTTGGTATGAAGGCAGAATCTCAATACTGTTCAAGTGTACTGTGCATGTGTCTATGTGGGCACCAGCCTCACGGTGAGCCTCACAGCTCCAGTATCCCCTATTTTATAACCCATATATGATTAGGATCGAACTCATAAAGCTGGTTGCGTTAATCTATAAATCTTTTTGGCCTCATTCTATGCCCTCATCATCTCTCTCTCTTTCGCCGTCATTTTCCACTTAGGATCCCTCCATCCCATGTCCACTCTCTGATCACCCTCAACCTCCAAGGACACGCCGGTCAAAATTTACAGTGCGTGGTGATGTCTTTACTGCCTAAGTTATCACAACCCCATCCTGCTGAGCTATGAGCCTCTGTTCTCTCTAACTATGTCATTATCAAGTCCCTGCTAGCCCAGCCTCCATTAGCTGTAAGGGAAACTAGGCAAATGTACACTCTACAGTAGCTTGTCCCATTCCTAGCAGGTAGAGGGTGTGGTCATGTGTGTATGTGTATTTGCAAGAGCAGATTAAAGGGTGACAGCTCGTTTAATCCCTTTATGAATACTTCATCGTGGAATATCTTTCTGAAGATTCTTCAGTTTTTTTTCCCTGTGGAAGACACAGTGAGCAATACAGAGCAGTCCATGGAATATGTTTTATTCAGCAATGCCAATTTATTTTTTATTTTCAAAATGTATTTATGTGGTTGGTAAAGCAGAAGTTGTGCTATTTACTTCTAGCCAGGCCCTGGCAAATCTTCATACATATCAAGTGAACATGAAAAATCATCTTGAATCTATCTTTTTGTCAGAAAGAAATTTTTTAAAGAAATTTAGAATAGACCGTGACTTCATGTTGGTTGAATATGGTTTTAATATGGTTTCCATTACATCATTGAGTAATTTTGGATCTGTTTTACAGTGCTTTAATGACATTGTTCAACTTTAACAAGTAGATTTTTAACCTTCACCTGAAGCAGTGCTTACATTAGCCATACATTAGCTATAAAACACTTAAAAAGCTGGTAAAATCATTGGCCAAATTGTCCATAACAAACACTAATATAATAGTAGTTTAATAATTAACTTTGAGCAGGCAAACATCCACTGCAATTGCAAGAAGTAAAAACAAAAGAAACTGTGTAATGTTGCATTATAGTTCCTATTCCTCATTTGGGATGTAACAAATGGCCAGTTGTCCTTAAAATGATACAGAGAAAAACATTATCATAAAATGCCATTTGACTTCGCGTGTAGGTTGTTATCATAACGTTGACAAAATGGCCCATTCGGAACTGTAGCCTCCATGTACCAAGTTATTAGGATATAGTTTAATGCTAGTCTAGGGAAGATGGGATTGAAAATGACAGAAATAAACTTAGGCTTGTTATTTACATCATTCTGAATTGGAAGGATATAAATGTATCAGAAGCTGTAGCTAAAAGTTCTGAATTAGCAAATGCTAACATTAGCTGCATTTATGAAGCTCATTTATCAGTTTGATCAGTGATATGACAACAACTGTGTTATCAGAAGAGAAAATATATAAACATAAATAAGTTCATGTCAGGGGTTCTCTCTCCAGTTTCCCTTACTCACACGCCATATGCAACTGGGCTACATCACCACCTAATTATATAGCTTTGCAATGATAATAGGCTACAAAAACTAAATATCTAAAGTTGTCATGTTACAAGAACATCATGTTCTACTTCATGTTATGAATGGCTAGCGTGACTAACATTTGAAAACAATTCAATATAATTATATATTATTTTATTATTTAGGTCTGGTAAATTAAAATAAGTCCAGGAGCACATTTGGGGAAGACCTGACCTGTAGGTATAATACTTGTCAGAATACCAACATTTTACAGAGTTTTTAATACCAGGCCAAGTTTCAGAATACCGTAAAATATTACGATACAACAAGAAAAATGTTTATCCGCTTCGGACATCATGCATGTTTGATGGGGTGTGCTGATAACATTTCTTATTTTTATTTTCTTGTCAAATTTTTCCCCATTGACCCTGCTATGTCAGCAGCTCCACAACCCACCCTTGACAGATGCAGGATGGTAAAGGGCGCTCACATGGACCACATCTTACAGAGCCAGGCGATTCTATTTCACATTTTTCATCCAATATGGTAGCCTTAAGTCAGATCATGTATGGAATGAAAATGCTCATTCACACACACCAACTACACTTCTGCAATTTAATTTACAGCCACCCGATCTGCACACAGGGGGTTGCCAAAGAGTGACGTGGTAAGGTAGATAATCTGACTTATCTATACCAAATACCGGGCAGCGTTATGATCATTTGCGCTGCCTTGTGCTGGAGATCTGGGCAAAGTCGGCAAGGCCATATTCCAGCTCGAACCACTGACTATCATCACATAGTTTGTCCTGCAAGGCAGCGAGTAAGCAAACTGCACCAGGTGGACACCACCGCACCGGCCGCAGTCGGTGGATCTTAATTGGGGATGCCAGGCCCGCGTTACGTTCAGGACCGGAGTGAATGGAAGTTAATTGGGGACGCCGGCTCGCGTGATTGGAACGGTACTGTACCATTTCCCCCAGTCCGGACGGTAATGCGAGCCCGGCATGGCCAATTAAGATCCATTCACTCCGGTACTGAATATAATGTGAGCCCGTTGTCCCCAATTAATATCCAGTGACCGCGGCTGCCCCACACTGATTACATTTCAATGCTTTGCAAGAGCTTCATCACCAGGCATACAGGAAAAAAGGATAGCCACGTGGGCTTTGGGCATTGACAGTGGCTTTGGAAAAGGTTGTCATCAAGCCTGGTAGTTCTGCATTGAGGTCCAAGGACTCAGGTTGTCTTAGGTCATCATCCTAGGATTTAACAGGTCACCAGAGAGATTAGATGCAGAATTCCATAAATCAGTAGTAACTCAGCGTAGAATGCAGATTGATATTTGCCCTCCAGCCAAACGAATGAAGCCTGTAAACTAGGTCCCATCCCAAGGGATTGTAGAGGCATAATCATTCCAAAACTTTGATTTAAAAGTTTAAGTTTAAACTGACTGGCAAGCTTAACAAGAGTTACCACGCAGGCCCTCTGTCTCATATCCCTTGCCTTCCAAATATAATTTAATATAAAATAATTAAAGTCTTACATGCTAGCTTAAGAGAGGTTACCATACAAGCCCATCTCATATCACTTACCTGACAGCCCCAATGCATGTTTTAAAAAGATCCAGACAACTCTGAGTTCAGACTGATCTCACAGGATTCACGGACTCTTGACTTCAAAATCTGTGTCAGTTTCACGGGACCACAGAAAATTCCACGATGGGCCCATGGAAGTGATGGTGGGTTCATTTCACTGAATTCTGTCAGACCTTGCTGTTAACTCGATCTAAGCCTTACCCAAAGCCTAACCTTAACTACCTAGAAACCTTGCTGTAACTTCATGTAACATGTATTACATTGTAATGTATTGTTAGGAAACAACTGTTTTGTAAAATATCCACCTCGATTTGAACTCGCAACCTCTTGGATGTGACACCCAATTCAGTTCATGTAGCACAGCTTTGTGGTTCGACTGGTCGAGTCTGTTTTCCCAAGATGGCGCCTGCCTGTATACGCAACCGGTTCTGCCCTATAAAGGATCTTTTTAATAAATGGTGTGTACACTTAAAGTTCTCAATGCTTCGGTTTGCATGTAGGGACCTTCATTATGCTACCGTGGAAGTGTGGTGCTATTTTGAGCCTTGTTAGTGGTATAAAATAGTGATTTCTTTTTACTTTATCCATCCCCTCACAACTAATGTTATAATGTTAATTATCAGTTCACACTAAAACTGGGCACATTTGATTAGCATTAACATATCCCAGGGAACGGTCGACTCGGTACCCATGTGTTATTAACCCCTAGGTTCATTTTGCGCCGGAATTGTCCATTAATATTTATGATTTATCCATGTTGTAAAAAATTATCTTCTGTGCTAATGAGTTCCAAATGTACTTGTGTAACTTGTAAGTCACAAAGGGAGGATGTATAATACATATTTCCTATATATTTCCTTGTCACGATAATTAATAGAGCAAAAATCAATAAAATGTGTAGTAAGATATATCTAGCGTATACAGTAGTTGGGGAAGAGTTTGGAGGAGTAGAAGCTCATTGAGGCAAAATAAAGGTAATGTTATTGCAGATGTCTTGTTGTAGATGATACCACAAATTTGACGAACCAAGCTCAGATCTCTGTAATTTTGCATTACTGTATGTTATGTCAAGGAAGCGGGTTGGTATTTGATGATGTGAATGCAACCAAACAAGCTGCAACTTTGGCAGAATATTAATTATATGTGTTGGGGAGGTGCAACTGAGTTGAAAAACTGGTACCTCAAGCTTATGTTGGTGCCTCAGTGATAGGCATCACATCTTAATCGGATACAGGCCAAGATAAGTAAAAAATGCCTGAAGCTGTATTTATCCAGAAGATTATTTACATTTATTCACAAGCTAAACTTGGAATTCTTGGTACAGTCAGCAATATGCATCCCAGAGAGTAAAATGGATTTCAAGACAGTGGAAGAACTTGATTATTCTTCAGTAAATCCATCATCCTGCATTATCATTCAGTAAATCCAGCAAGTGTACCCTTTTATTGGATGAAGTTGTAAAGAGATGCAAGCCTCAGGTGGAGCTGAAATTCCAAGCATATACAGATGACCATTCTTTATCAATCAGATCTCCAAACTACATTATGTGATCATAGTTGAAAGTTCTGATGACTGGACAATGACATGCTGCTGACATTCTCTGGATACCTTGCTGTCTAAGGCCCCTATACTCAAATCTGGCCCTCAAAGCTAGTTCCACTCTGGTTTTTTATTGCAACCAAAAACGGATACCAGGTGGGTGGAATAATAATAATTATCAATTAATTGAACTCATATAGCGCTTTTCAAAGTACCCAACATGCTTTACACAGTGAGGGGAAAAGCCCACCTCATCCACCACTAATGTGTAGCACCTACTTGGGTGATGCATGGCAGCCATTTTGCGCCAGAACGCTCACCACACATCAGTTATTAGGTGGAGAGGTGAATAGATATATATATAACAATTAGGAAGGAGGGGGATTATTAGGTGGCCATGATTGAAGTGAGGCATATTTGGGAATTTGGCCATGACACCGTGGTTAACACCCCTACTCTTACGATAAGTGTCATCAGATTTTTAATAACCACAGAGAGTCAGGACACCCATTTAACGTCCCACCAAAATTAATGTTGAGGTACTTTGGAACAGAAAATTAGCATGCTCAGGACCTTGTACTGTATATAGGGTTAAGTTTGATTATCCCAGTCTAAAGAATTCAGATACTATATGATAAAAGTAGGTTAAGATTTTTAGCAAATCATAATCAATTTGTCTTGTTTTTCTGAAAGATGGAGATTGTCTAATGTTCACCATATCTGATCTGAAATATAGCAGGGATTGGATCAAATTTGTGTCAGATATTTTTTACACAAATGTATCTGAAATACTTAATATTCTTACTTTGTGGCCATACATTAACTGGTAGCCAACATTAACATTTCAAATTAATATTCCTTTAGCTTCACTTGTCTAAAACATGATTTATAGTCAACAGGTTATCATTTTCATGATGATATTCTTAATTTAAAATGCCAAGACTACAAGGGTGCTTCTGTGTGTGGTAAATATTTTAGAATACAATTTCTGTCTTCGGCTTATTGTTTGTCTGTTGCTTGTGCCCGCATTCATTCACCTGTTTCTCAATGTAGAGCTTTAAAACCTTATTTAGGAAGTAGGATAAATATAATTGTAACACTACTGAGGAGAGATGGAAGTTGGAAAGAATTTGTTCTGAAATACTGTAAATGCAATTGGTAGCAAATGTGAATTATAAAGAATATTTACTATACCTGTATATTTTGTAAGATCAATTCAGCGTTGGTTATTATTTCATATTACAAAGATTTTTAGATATAGACTGAAGGTAAGAGTTATGGGTATTGTATCAGAGCGAGAAATCAAGCCATTCCCCAAGGAAAAACCATCCAATAATTTATGTTGTAAGGTGGATGGCACAGTGTTTAATGAGAAGCTAGAAGTATACAGGATAGTGGCATCTGCATAAAGGTGGATGAGGAAATTAACCAACCGTAAATCTCAGAATTTCTCCCAAATTACGTTCTCAGGAAACTATTTTGAAAACCTAAATTACGTTCTATGCCAACCTATTTAGGGTGTTTTTACGTTTGAACTGCACGTTTTGTTATTAGGCTATATTTGTACTTGAATTACGTTGCTCCGGTACATTTCGTTTAGCGGATTTATGCGAGAACATTCCAT
>JACXGM010000735.1:0-65374 GCA_016801145.1 Umbra pygmaea | reverse complement strand
ACACACACACACACACACACACACACACACACACACACACACACACACACACACACACACACACACACACACACACACACACACACACACACTAAACAATTTCAAAACAATCTAACACAAATGACTCAATGTCAGATGGGATGTGCTCTTAGGAGTTTTTTAAATATTTATTCAAGCAGATATTTGGAAGAGAGGCCAGGTTTGGGCTACTTAAATCCAGCATGGCTTATCCCAATCCAGCAGCTTTAAGGTCCTGTTACATTTCCCATCTAGTCACTTAAGCATAGAGGTATCCATGGTTACACACCCTAATAACATCAGCTCCATACCAGAATGTCTGAGATGTCATCGAAGGGATTTGGTTTAAATCACCCTGCACAGTTGAGATAAAGGTATTTTGGATTATATTATGATGAACCGCCTGTATATTTTAAGGCTCTGAAATAAATCTGAAATCTTTCATACATTTCTTAAAAAGGTATTAGTTAGTTTTTAATAGAGCAACATGCCACCTCAACACGTTGGATTTGTAGTTTTGGAAACTGTACAGTATATGAACACGATTGTACTGTGATCAATGGAGAGATTGCCTTCCACTGCCACAGCTTGATGGTGAAGGTCTGTGGTCAGGTTGTGGATACTCTTGTGTTGGATCAAACCAAGGCTGTGCTAAGCAGGTACATAAATGATGCCTGGAACCCACTCATCTATAGTCCTCCCTCCATTTTCTTCTCATGACTTTGTTATTCTGAGCTGCCTTTATTTGTTCAGCTGGAAGGAAATCTGTGCTTCGTCAATCCTTACACAGGGAGACCAGGCGTCTGCTCTTTCAGCGTGGCTTTAAGTAGGAGCAGTAAAGATGTAAGTTCTAGCGGAGTGTCGAGCCTGCTTAATATGACATTAAACATACAATATCTCAATCAAAACAATAACAAAAGATGTCCTTGGATGATGTCGGGACTCGGGAAGTAGCGCAGGATCATGGGTTTTGTTGTCGTCGTCAATGTCAACCAGCCGATCTAGCATCTCTGGTAGAAAACATATTCACTGACAAGGTAATGTATTGTTAAATATATTATAACTTTATTCACGTTATGTTTGGCGGTTTCCTGGATCTTAGGAGTCAAAGGTTATATGACGCCATTGACGGGGGACAAAACGAAACGTCCCGTGTCTTCGATTTACATTACAAATTTCTCTGGGTTTGAAAGTTGGTGGAAACATTTAGGATAATGTAAGTACACAACAAAATATATATATATATAACGTAGGTATACCGGTAGTGATCTTTTTTTAATGCAAAGTACATCTTTTGTCATTGTTTTGATTGAGAGACTCTTAGCTGCCAAAAACTTCATATTGTACGTTTAACTGTCCCACTAACATTATTTAAGAGATAAAGCTGTAATGTGTGGGTATTAATATAGATGGTTATTTCAGACAGTCTTGGTCTGCTGTGTAAAAAATAGAAGACTGTTAACGGTCTGCTGAGCTGACGGCCATACTTTAATCAGAATGGAAATGAAGTGGATAAAACCAATCACTCATTCTCTGGAAGGTTCTGAACGGTACAGGTCATCCATGGGTTCAGACATCTTTGTTGGAGCATGCAGCTCAAGTGGAATAGGACGGTCTTTGTCTCAACAAAACATGACAACCGGTCAAATATTGTAACCTCTGTGAGGTCATCTCCCTTGCTGCTCTGATTAAAAGTCAAGTAGCCATAATCTCACTGCCCATGAATCCCCACAGCCACAGCTAGTTAGGCAAGCTATACAAATATACACATAAATATCCCAGTTGTATACATGTATTTAACTGTATAGGGCTGTTCCATGAAGAGACTTAAATAGAATTATCCAAAAGACCCATGACTCCCAAACCTCTTGAGGGTTGTTTACATGCAGCTTATTGGCTGGTGGTCTGCTTGTACTGTACTATAACTGTACAGCATGTTAAACAAGTAATTCAATCTGTGTCCGCTCTCAGGAAGTATTGATGCTTTTGCTTGTTTTTGTCGGGGATGGCTCTTGATTTTAAAATATTCTTGATGTTTTTCAGGAGACACGCTGGCTAGAACTTGTCAGGACATGAATCTCCCCTGCATTGTAAAAAACAATACTTTCACACCCAGCCTCACCATCAAACAAATTAAAAAATAACGACTACTACAGATAGTAACTGTAGTAAACATGCATATTGACTTTGTCACTTTTTCTGGCATACACACGTGGCTACTGAACAGAATGTTGGATGATGATTTGTCACTGTCCTGTCTCATTGAACTACAATCTGAGCTGGCTACACATAATGATCAACCACATCTGAGGATGGCAACAATTACTGCCTGAGTTACACCAGGAACACACAATCTTTCGATTAGTGCTCAGACTGTCTGCAATAGGCTAGAGAGAATGACCTGAGGGCCTGTAGGCCTGTTGTAAGGCAGGTCCTCACCAGACATCACCGGCAACAACGTCGTCTATGGGCACAAACCCACCTTTGCTGGACCAGACACACAGTAAAAACGGCTGTGTTAAATCAACACCCTAAGTGTTAAATTAACACTCTCAGTGTTTATATTGGTCCAAATTGACACTGAAGAGTGTTAATTTAACACTTAGGGTGTTGATTTAACACAGCCGTTTTTACTGTGCAGGACAGGCAAAAAGTGCTCTTCGATGGCGAGTCGCAGATTTGTCTAATCAGGGGTGACGGTCAGACTCGCGTTTATCACTGAAGGAATGAGCGTTACACCGAGGCCTGTACTCTGGAGCAGGATCGATTTGGAGGTGGAGGGTCCATCATGGTCTGGGTCAGTGTGTCACAGCATCATCAGACTGAGCTTGGTGTCATTGCAGGCAATCTCAATGCTGTCTGTTACTGGGAAGACATCCTCCTCACTCGTGGTACCCTTCCTGCAGGCTCATCCTGCACAGCAAAAACCCCAGTATTAAATCAACACCTTAAGTGTTAAATTAACACTCTCAGTGTTTATATAGTTCCAGTAGTGTTTATATAGTTCCAGTAGTGTTTATATAGTTCCAGTAGTGTTTATATAGTTCCAGTAGTGTTTATATAGTTCCACTGGAGCTATATAAACACTGGGAGTGTTGATTTAACACAGGAGATTTTGCTGTGTGGCGTGACAATGCCACCAGCCTTACTGCAAATTCTGTGCATGATTTACTGAAATATATGTCAGAGCCCGGATCTCAATCCCATTGAGCACGTCTGGTACCTGTTGGATTGGAGGATGAGGGCCAGGGGCATTCCCCCCAGAAGTGTCTGGGTACTTGCAGGTCTCTTGGTGGAAGAATGGGGTAACATATATAATAATGGAAAATTACAGAAAGAATAAAAAAATGGTTGTACAGCAAAATACCAATATGGGACAGTAAGTTCTTTCAAATTCTCTATTCTTTCTATTCCCAATTATATTTAGGTAAAATGTACCACACTGTAGTGGTTAACAACAATTTGGATGAACATTTAGACTATTTAATACTTTAACATAATTAAAGATAATGCTTGAAAAACAAACACAGCACATTGAACACACCTAAATACACAGATTTGCAGTGGATTTATAATTAGCAAGAATGACTTGCTAATTATCGTGGCTAAATGAAGCCACGACAGAAAGAACATTTCTCCTCCAACATGCCCTTCACTTAAAACAGGCCAAAGCTTACATGTTTAGACATATATAACCTACACTATCTGGAAACTATTCAAATACATCTGAACTACAAACATGTAAAGCTGCTGTAACCAAGAAATTCTACTTACAGTGCAAAACAGAGATAAGACTATCTCTTCCAAGAAATTTCATACATTTTAAATTGTCCATTGCCAGTATACTTAAGTAGGACCCAGGCAATCATCCACTTGCTATTTTTGCTGAATAGCTCCTTTAGGCCGGATGTCCACCAGAAACGTCAGAATTTAGCACACATTTTTAGCTGAGCTGTTCTGCACTGGTTGCACGTGTTCTTTCGCATTGGCCGCGCAAGTGTTTTTTCGCATTGGCCGTCTGACTCATTGGAATGTTGAGAAGATATTTTTAGCTTGCACTTGGTTCCCTGATGTATTTGATCAAAGCTTAATTTCTACCAGGCCATTTTGTGCCAGTATTAATAATTTTCCAGAAAGTGAAAGCTATATTTAGATTTTCAGTT
The DNA here is from genome assembly GCA_016801145.1 of Umbra pygmaea. Classification (NCBI taxonomy): domain Eukaryota; kingdom Metazoa; phylum Chordata; class Actinopteri; order Esociformes; family Umbridae; genus Umbra; species Umbra pygmaea. Next base: position 61,193 of record JACXGM010000735.1, on the reverse strand, counting down.
ATTACGTGAAATACCAAGCAGATTATCAAATATAATTTGGCAGCTAAATTGTGACACGGTATTTTAATTACAGATATGGTTCGTGTCTGTTTGTGTCTCTTTCCAAAACTCTGTTTGTACCACGGAAATGCAATGCACAAGTGGACATTTTTGAAAGCATGCGGTACACCAATTGCACCGCATTGCAAGACCGCATGCCAAACGCACCATTCGATGACAATGAATGACTTTCGGTGCAATGCAACACATTGAGCGTGTCTGGTGGATGTCCCGGCGTCAGTCTCATTGCAAGATCACTACCACATGCAGCTCTGAGGTAGATTTGAGGATGGAACGGTGACACAAGGTTTCATAACAGTTTAGAAAAACGGTTGAATACCCCAAGCATTGACCGTCTACATCAAGGGTCAACTTCACAATAAATGACTGCAATTCTTTCAGCAGGATGGGCGTGTCATGTTTTCCATCTATATCTTCATCTTGGCATCCATCAGCGAGGGGCTCATAAACAGTGGTTTTATCCATTGTAGGTTGACCAAAATTATCTGCTAGGCTAGCGAGGGTTTTCATTGCTAACAAGCACATGGTTGTTATAGCAGGAAGGTTTGAGCTTTTGACTGTACACCTTTTTATTACTTGGTAAGCTATTCTACTGTAAATTATAAACAAGATAAACTCTAAATCCAATGCTTTGTAAAGAAGTAACATTTTACTCAACCTCATTATCACTAGTGGCAAGTGATATACACTAGACCTTATTCTCCCTCTTCCAAGTGATATACACTATAACTTATTCTCCCTCTTCCAAGGCAATTCAATATCTAAAGCACAATTTTCCTACACGGTGGCAATTGAAGGTGCTTGACAACTTTAGATTAAAAATACAGTTTATGAAAGACAGGCAATTGAAACATACATAGACTATTTCTAAGAAAAGGCAATTGAAACATACATAGACTATTTCTAAGAAAAGGCAATTGAAACATACATAGACTATTTCTAAGAAAAGGCAATTGATTTAGAGGTTTTTAAGAGTTATGCTACTCTTTAGACTGACAAGGAGTTTAGTCCAGAGATGCGCAGCATAGGTTGCTTCACCAAGTTTAGCCCTGGCACTCACCAAATTTAGCCCTGGCATCACCAAGTTTAGCCATGGCACTCACCAAGTTTAGCCCTGGCACTCACCAAGTTTAGCCCTGGCACTCACAAAGTTTAGCCGTGGCACTAGGCAACATTGCCTTACACTTAATTAGGTACACCTTGCTAACTCTTTTGTCTTCAGAACTGCCTTAATTCTTTGTAGCATAGATTTTACAAGGTGCTTGAAAAATTCCTCAGAGATTTTGGTCCATCTTGACATTATTGTATCACGCAGTTTCATCTGCACTTCCATGATGCAAATTTCCCGTTCCACCACATCCCAAAGGTACTTGATTGGATTGGGTTCTGGTGACTCTGGAGCCATTTGAGTACAGTGAACTAATTGTCATGTTCAAGAAAACATTTTGAGAGGATGTGAACTAATGATGTGCCGTTGGTGAACGATTCATTCATTTTGAATGACTCAAGAGTCGTGAGTCCTTTCTGTTGGTGACTTTCAATTGTATCTTTCAGTTGAATGGCTGGAAACAGTAGTCATATCATGACCACAGGCAGAATTCATAAACAGTCCTCCAGCTCAGTGCTCTAGACACCAAAGTCTATTTGTTTCATATTTGTAAAGATCAAAATAATCAAGCTGAAACAGCATAAAGATGTTTAAACTGATCAATGGATGCAGGTCGCTATAATTAATGCAATTTGATCATTATTTATCGTCTGCTAATTCGCCATACAGGACACTACCAAATCCCTACCTAATGTATTGATTATTGAATAAAATTATCAAAAACCGCTTTATCTACAACCCAGCCTCTAAATTAAACAGTTAAACCACTGAATTGTTGAATTAAATCGTTAATTAGAACGGTGAGCAATTTCTCCTTTGCTGGTAGGGGGATCTGGCATGCTTTGGGTATTATTAACCCAAATGAATGAACTGACTCAAACATGCATTATTTTTACTGAATGACTTGAAAAGATCAGAGTCAGTAAAAAGATACAGACTTCCCATCACTAATGTGAGCTTTGTCACATGATGCATTATCCTGCTGGAAGTAGCCATTTGAAGATGGGTACACTATGGTCATAAAGGGATGGACATGGTCAGCAGCAATACTCAGGTAGGCGGTGTTATTCAAACGATGCTCAATTAGTACTAAGGGGCCCAAAAAATTCCAAAAAAATATCCCCCACACCATTACACTACCACCACCAGACTGAACCGTTGCTATGCACTTTTAGCAAACTATACAGATTCCTAATGTCTATATTTTTTCTTGCTACCCTTATAAAACCTACATTGAGGATCACAACATACAGCCTCAAATTTCTTTTGGAATACTAATATCGTAGTACACACCAACTCACGATCTATCTGGAAGCCTGGAGGCAGATTAGTGGAGCTACCATCTGAATGTTACAGCAGAAATCAAGACTCATCAGACCAAGCAACATTTTTCCGATCATCTATTGTTGAATTGTGGTGAGCCTGTGCAAATTGTAGATGGAGTATCCTGTTCTTACCTGACAGGAGTGGAACCTGTTGTGGTTGTCTGCTGCGGTAGCCCATCTGCTTCAAGGTTCAACGTGTTGTGCATTCAGAGATGCTCTTCTGCATACCTTGGTTGTAATGATTGGTTATGTGAGTTACTTTTGCCGTTATCGGCTCAAACTAGTCTAGCCGTCGTACTCTGACCTCTGCCATCAAAAAGGCATTTCTCACTGGATATTTTCTCTTTTTCTGACCATTCTCTGTAAATCCTAGCGATTGTTTTGTGGGAAAATCCCAGGAAATCAGCACATTCGGAAATACTCAAACCAGCCTGTCTAGGACCAACAACCATGCCACAATCAAAGTTGTTTAAATCAGATTTCTTGAAATTCAGAAGCTTGTCTTGACCATGTCAACATCCCTAAATGCATTGACTTGCTTCCACATGATTGGCTGATTAGATATTTGATTTAATAAGCAGTTGAACAGGTGTATCTAATGAAGTGGCTGGTGAGTGTTTGCTCAATTTTGTGGCTGACAGGAAGCCAGTGTAGTGACTTAAGAATCAGGCTGATATGGTCAGATTTTGGTCACATCTGTTGGCAGAATGGCAAACCTCGCCCCATCCTTGCTCTTGAAGGACTAGGCCTTTTTTGGAGGCTCCTTATAACCATGATTACATGATTGCCTCATCTGTTTCACATCACCTTTTTATTTCAACTTGTCACATCGCTATTAGTATTAAATTCCGCCACTGACCAGGAAAATCCTGGTTTAAAGTCAGTGGCTTGTTTTTCATATGCTATTATAAGGGCGCATGCTTAACCATAATGTAGCTTGTGCACAACACGCATACACTTTGCTCCTCTCATCTACACAAATACAGCAGTTCTTTATTGCAATACATAATTATAAGGAAAAATATTACCACACGAGGAAGTCATTGGTCATTGGTCTCCGAAAATGTAAAAAAATAGGTATACATCTAGTGTAGACATTTACTCAAATTATTCATAATGAATTATTTGCACTGATATACATCAATCTCAAGGGAACCCATTCAAACAACAAGTATAAACATGTACTTTGCGATGCTAATAGTAAAATCACCCATGTCTTTACTCAGAATTACTAAAGCTCAAGCCACGACTCATTTATGGCAACTTTGCCATAAGGAATCCCCCCTTGGATGGGTGGCTGTGAAGGGGACAACAGCTCTCCGTTAAAGACATGGTTAATGATGCCAATTTATGATGCCAGCAAGTGCGTAGAATGCTGTTTAATCAAAAACACACACAAACACGCAGTGTACCCTAATTAAACGAACATTTGGCACACTGAAAATGCGCGTCAGGTGTTTGGATATAACAGGTACTACACTACTCAAGTCGCAGCATTCTTTGTGGCTTGTTGTGTTTTACGCAACATTTTCATGAATCATGGATGTGTTGATGACATTAATTAGGAAATATTAGAGGACGACAGGAGACGTGATATTGAAATGCATGTGCCGTTAACTTAAATGCCTAGAAATGCAGAACGGGAGAGGAAAGCTTATTTGACAGAAGAGTAATCTCATGTTAGACTACATTGCAAAAATATTATGTCGTAATTCAGTGAGAGTAAGTCCAAAACATCGGAAAGTAGGCTATGTCTTGTGACATTTCTTATTTACATTTTGTAACAAGAAAAATCAATAGCAAATTGCCGTTATAATAGCAATCCGCCATGGAACAAGCGCGCCTGCTCTTAAAGGGAATGTGAGATGACGCTCTGATTGGTCTATTGCACGTTACGCCCAAACCACACCTATGACTGATGAAGCTACTTCACCTACCCATTTTAGATTTGCGTGGGACCCTCCCACAATGTCACATGCGTTTCGCGTTTGATACTTGCGTTTCAGATCGTTAAAATAGGGCCCAATGTGTGCCAGATACAACAGGTGTCTTTTACAGAGAAATGCTTAGTTACACCTGCTTGTTATCATTACATTTCCCTTATGTACTGTACAGTATACACCTGTGTTTTCAGAACTCAAGACAATATATTTTCTGCGTTTTCATTTGTTCTTCTGCGAAAAAAACACAGAAACTTGTGTTATCACAACATCTGCTACAGAATATAAGGGCTATGTAAGAAAATAAGACGTAGGATTATTATATTGTGAACTGACAAACAGTAGCCAGCATCTTCCTATGTGGTCACAAACACAGGAAATGAAGCCACAAGCTGCAGATCACTACAAAAACCCTGATGAAGTATGAGAGGAATGTATTCCCTACCTATTTATTACAACATTAAATAGTAAATCTGCATTGATCCCTACTGAAAAATGATGGCAGGCATTGTAGCAAAAGTCACTGAATTGAAAACTGAGAAGGAATTAAAGGTAAATTAAAAATTCTTTAGCATTTACTCTAGGTAACCCTAATTGCTCCCTGGGAGACCAATGTGGCAAAAGCTGCAATTTGTAAAACTACAACTGGTTTTTTAAAGCAACTAAAGTCTGTATGCATGTTATAATTGTATATATCTCAATTTGTACACACTTTAAAGAAATAAGCCAAAAAGGGTTCTTTATTTGTCCCCATATGGGAACACTTTTTATCGTTTCAGGAAGTACCGTACCCAATTTGGTTCCAGTGATAACCCTTGTTGGTTACATATAGAAGAACCATACATATGAATTTAGATTTTTTTCCAACGAGAATCCTTAATGGATCCCAAAAGGGATCAAAAACAGCACTGCTGTTGGAGTGGTGAAAATTGGAAAATAATTTCCCTAATTTCCATCATTATTTAATTTTCTATTTTGGAAAAATGTTGGCTTGTTATACTATAACAGCTTTGGACATTAACAGAGTTACGTGATCCATTTTAAAAAGAATTAATTCTGGATTTGTCAACTAGAGGATCTGTTTGACTAAAGTGTTTTGCAGCTAAAACATTTGGTTTTCCAAAATGAATACACCTGTGACAAAGGATCTGAAGGAGGTAGTGTAATTGTTATAAGCACACAGGCCTATACAGTATTTAAGCTTTGTTTACATATTGACTTTGCATTTATGTTGTTTTTGTTGATTAACAACTTAAAATAAAATGTATTGGTATTCTTAATTGCTATCTCATAATTTATCTATGTCCAGGTTAGTTTGGAACAGTTTACCAAATTAACAAAAATGTATGAATCATGAACTGTTAGCCTCAAACAAAAATGAACTGTGCCTTTAAGGTAGGTGCAGGTACACGCTCAGTTGGCACTCAGATTCGAGAGCAATTAGCACCTCTGGAAGGTAGCAGCTAGCTTTTGATTTCTCACTGCAATTTTACCAGAGGAATAGCTAGTCGCTATCAATGGGCGGTCCATAAAAACACAGCATGAGGTGAACATAAGTGAGAGCACAACAAAACACCCAACCCTGCGAAAAGCTAAAAATATGGCTTGACAACCCTATTAATGGGCTTCTGAAATCAAATGTGTATTTCAGATGGTAGGCTAATTACACCTGCATTTTTAGCTCAAAATCAATCTTGACAGCAGCCAATTTGATTAAAGGATATCCTATTACTTCCCTGGAGTCTAGAGCAAGCACTCGCATGGCGTACCTTTCTGCAGTGGATGGTGCAGGATCAGATGGACTGCATGTCATGGCCTGTCTTAACTCAACACTATCTCTGGACAGATTGCTCAATGCCAACACACTTTCCTCCTCAAATATCTTAATAATTTCCCTATAACATGTGGCTTCTTCCTCCTATATTATTGAACACTGTGTAACATTAAAGCCATCTATAGACATACTGTATAGCCAGTAGCCTTCCCATCAAGTTTGAAATATGAAACCTCCAGGTATTATTTTTCTGTCAAAGCTGCGTCCTAAGAAACTGCATAAATGTTCGGTTTAACCAGGAGAAAACAGTGAGAAATTTTTGTTTTTTTTTCCTAGAGTAATCTGATTACTATATATTAGCTGGTAAAGTAATAGGTTACAGTTTCTTGGTAAATCTGTTGGAATGGATATTTAAATAAAATGAAGAAGCTTCTTAATAGAAAGCTAACTGACCACTGGATTTCTGAGAAGAGCTTCGGCTGGGCAAAGCGTGAACTGCCCTTTTGTATGGGTGGGACAGCCAAGAGACCAGAACTGGCCAAACAAGGAGCTTTAGTTGAGATTTAAGGTTTGTGAGATGCTTGGGTAGGGATGTAGCGTTTGAGAGGAGCTTGGTTACGGTGCAGACACATAACCACAAACTTTGATTTCCACGCAGATACAGAAAGTGCATTTAAACATTTGCCATCTTTTGCTGTAGCACTTATATTGATGAACATACTACTCATGGATACACACAGATAATAAACCAAATGCCTGCTGATGCTGAACCCTAACCAGTAACCCTTATTAAAGGCAGCGTCCCAGTTAGGTAATAGAATAGGATCTGGGGCAGGGTGGAGTCCAAGTTCAATCATCGAAGCAGAACAGAAGCAGGGAGCCGGGACAAAGAAAACGCCAATGTGCCTTCAAATCCCATTCATCAGGGATACCTCACAATGTAGACGACACTCAGGGAGGTGTCAGAATAACGGCACGACTGAAACGTGAAACTAGTAGACTGGATGATTGTTGATTGTTCCAGATCTCCCCCATAATGGGCCACATTGTTCCAGACTAAAAGGCTCAGATCCAGAACAACCAGTTCTCTTCAGATCTCAATCTCAAGACTGACCTGGCCTGCTGGAACCCCGGTGAGATCTGCTCTCAAATTCAGTTCAGCGTCGGCGCTAAATAGAGACGTGCAGAAGTCACAGATGACTTGGAATCCTTACATGCATGTCCTCGTGGTTTACCAGAGACACTGTGTGTGCGTTTGTAAGTCTCACGCTATTGTGAGAACCGGATACAATTGGCCTCTTCCCCTACCAGTATGCTCTGTGTTGTTCGTGTAAAATGTGTGCTGATAACCACCTGTGATGTGACAAAGCTCAAGGTAGCTACAATTTTGTGCAGCTGACAAGATTCAAGAATAGCCTCTCCAATGAGTTTTATCTTCTTTCATTTTATTGCGGTTTAACGAGATAAGTTGATAAAAAATTAATTGTTATTTACAGCAACAGCCTGGAGTATATATTGCAGTGGGAGAGTGATTAGGTTTAACTGTCTAGTTCATTGACAGAATGACAGAGCATTCATTTTGATGGTTGAAAGAGGTTATACCCAGGGACCTTACTGACAGAAACCCTAACCACTAGGCCATGTCAAACCCTAACGTGGTCTAAATGTGAATAAACCCTTACTGTCGGGATTTAAGCTACCTCTTTGTGACTTCATGCTTTGATCTTTGTAGTCAGTTCAAGTATACCAGACAGAAGGGAGGGACATTGATCTTTAAATGAGGGTATTGGATGAAAGAGAAATTATGCATAATGGTGCAATGCAAGAACATGAATAATTAGTCAGTGCACCCCCCTGGGATGGGAGTTGACAGAAATGGTCCCAGAGTGAATGTATTGCATTAATTGCCTCGAAGGCGACACTCCCTCTGAGGCCCCCCCCCGAGGGGTGGGCCAGCTTGAGGAGGCTGCCGATCCGGATGCAGATGACCCAACTTCAGCCTGGACTGCACAACACGATGCTTCTCTTTACAGCCCTTTGTTCTCAGCTCGTTCCCCTAGATTCAGCAGCACATAACCATCTACCACAAAGAGACAGCGCAAAGGAGCCAGTCACGGATGTATCGAGGGAGAGATGACTGGGGCTTGATATGAACGCTACAGTGACAGTAAATCTTGCCCTGTCATTTTCTTGACAGACCGACTGGACTCCGAAAAGAGGCTGCGCTCAAACTGTCATCTGCTGTTGAAGGAATTGTTCAGCCGTAATTAAAAGATTAAGACCTGTCGTCATAGGCATTTTGGGTAACCCAGAGCATTAATAATCTGCCAGCTTCACGAATATTCAATCAAACCTTTCCAGAATGATGAAACTCCATGAATACAGAGAAGGAGAAGATGTTCTCTTTTCAGTGGAAATGTCTGCTTGTCTAGGTTGTGAAAGCATGAGGAACTGGATACGTTAAAAAAAAAACAGAAGTGCCGGGCTAGTAAAATTAATATACAATTTCCTTTTTTTTTTACATGCCTGTCTGTCTCTGTACTACTTTAGCGATGTAACTTGTAGTGATAACATTTGAATGTAACAATTGTGCATCGTATGGACTAATATTTCAACTTATCAAAACCATAAATCCCAGTAAAGAGCCGGAGGAATGTGTACATATGGGAAATGGTTTCAAGAGTTTACACAAAGCAAGCCGCACAGCTTTTGTCTTTCTCTTGAGTGTGCCTGGAGTTCCCCTGTGAAATTCCTCTCAGAGCTTCAGACTGAGAGTTTTTGCAGAATTCAGACTCATATCTCTGCTCTGTTTCGCGTCATGAACAGCTCCTCACCCCCAACATGCCCTGCTTCTCCACCCCCCCCCCGCTCCAGCCTCTTATAATTCATTTAGCTGCCTGGCCATCGTATAAACAGTGCAAGTCTCCCAACAACAGATCTCCTTTACTCTCACTGATTTCCAAAACACATGCCTGGATGGGAACACATTGGTGTAAATCAGTGTACCGCATTATGTTCAGAGGTTTTGTTTACATGTACTGTATATAGACATATTTTACCCCTTCCCTTATATAATATTATATCTTATTGTTTACATTTTTTTACCCTTTACTCTTTCTTATTATTGCAACTGCATTGCTGAGTCATGGCACAAGATTTTCACTGTACATGCAATCTGCATCTCCTGTACGAGTGACAAATCAAACTTCACACGAAACTTGAAAGTTGGTCAAGCTACTGGGTCTCCTCCTACCTCAATGGCACAAGCAGCATTGCAAACAAAAGGTCAACCCACTGACGTCAAGTGATTCACTGTCACTCTCACATTCAGTACGAGGGGTAAGTCCAGCGCCAGGACATTTCACCACAATTGTTTCTGTTTAGGAAACAGACCTCTAAACAGTTGAATGGGTGTATTTACATGATACAAACATTTGCATGTGATTTGTGTCTCTGTGTTTCTCTACTAGCTGACAGAACTGGTGTGTAGTTGTGATTTGTTTTAGCTTCAGCTGTGTGTTTACTTGTGTGTTTTAGCCCAGGCTGCATGACTAAGTGCTGGGTGTGATCAGCCCGTCTGTCCTGGAGAAGAGACGGCAGGAAGAAGGCCATAAGGCCAGGGGAGGATCTCTGCCTTGACTCCTCCCACAACACCCTGACACTGGTACCACCAACCAGCCCACTGAATGACTCATGCCCCCAGGACTTACCCTGGGTTCACCTAGTGGTTACTGCTTTTTCTGGGTTGTTGTATGTATTTTCCTTATGGTATACCACAGAGAGAAACCCCCCTTTCATTTGGGGCAGCAGATGGTACTAAAAGTCCCATGATCCATTTATACAGGGAAGGGGGGAGGGAGTTGTATGGGGAGTTTTGCTCCAGGCTTCTGGGAATGTCAAATCACTTCAGATTTGGGAATGTGGAAAAAGATAGACAACGTGAGCGAGATATAGAGAGAATAAGCGAGACAGAGACAGGATGTGAGAGTGATACAGACAGAGAGAGAATAATAGGGAGTGAAAGAAACAGACTCAGTCACGCTACAGACAGTACTGCATCTTGTTCATGCAAACAGACTCAGTCACACTACAGACAGTACTGCATCTTGCTCATGCTAACAGACTCAGTCACGCTACAGACAGTACTACGTCTTGCTCATGTTAACAGACTCAGTCACGCTACAGACAGTACTGCGTCTTGCTCATGCTAACAGACTCAGTCATGCTAAAGAGAGTACTCCGTCTTGCTCATGCTAACAGACTCAGTCACGCTACAGACAGTACTGCGTTTTGCTCATGCTAACAGACTCAGTCACACTCCAGACATTTCTGCGTCTTGCTCATGCTAACAGACTCAGTCACACCAAAGACAGTACTGCGTCTTGCTCATGCTAACAGACTCAGTCACGCTACAGACAGTTCTGCGTCTTGCTCATGCTAACAGAAACAGTCACGCTACAGACAGTACTGCGTCTCGCTCATGCTAACAGAATCAGTCATGCTACAGACAGTACTGCGTCTTGCTCATGTTAACAGACTTAGTCACGCTACAGACAGTACCTGCATCTTGCTCATGCTAACAGACTCAGTCATGCTACAGATAGTACCTGCATCCTGCTCATGCTAACAGAAACAGTCACGCTACAGACAGTACTGCGTCTGGCTCATGCTAACAGAATCAGTCATGCTACAGACAGTACTGCGTCTCGCTCATGCTAACAGACTTAGTCACGCTACAGACAGTACCTGCATCTTGCTCATGCTAACAGACTCAGTCATGCTACAGACAGTACCTGCATCCTGCTCATGCTAACAGAAACAGTCACGCTACAGACAGTACTGCGTCTGGCTCATGCTAACAGAATCAGTCACGCTACAGACAGTACTGCGTCTTGCTCATGCTAACAGAAACAGTCACGCTACAGACAGTACTGCGTCTGGCTCATGCTAACAGAATCAGTCACGCTACAGACAGTACTGCGTCTTGCTCATGCTAACAGAAACAGTCACGCTATAGACAGTTCTGCGTCTTGCTCATGCTAACAGAATCAGTCACGCTATAGACAGTAGAGGTTATCCCAGTTTGTGTCTGACTGGGCCACTGGAACGGATGATTAGACTACCTTAATGTAATTATTCATTTTCATTTGGCAGAAAGGTTCACTTGCCAGTTGTAAAATAGTCTTCTAATACCTTTCCCTTACAAATCCAAATCTCTAGTTTTAAGAGTTATTTCAGAGTTTAACAGGTGCTGTGTACAGTTTCATTAAGAACATTGATGATTGACTTTACATTTCCTATTTTTCTTTTAAAGATTAAGTGCATGATATTTGTGTTGATGCTCGGTATTGGTATTGATTGTGGGTATTGGTATTGAGGCAAATTGATTCTGGGTATTGGTATTCATGCTGATTGATTCTGGGTATTGCTATTGATGCTGGGTATTGGTATTGATTCTGGTATTGGTATTGAATCTGATTGATTCTGGGTATTGGTATTGATGTAGGGTATTGGTATTGATGATGGGTATTGGTATTTATGCTGATTGATTCTGGGTATTGGTATTGATGCTGGGTATTGGTATTGATTGTAGGTGTTAATATTCATTGTGATTGATTCTGGGTATTGGTATGGATGCTGGATATTGGTATTGATTGTGGGTATTGGTATTGATTCTGATTGATTCTGGGTATTGGTATTGATTGTGGGTATTGGTAATGATGCTGGGTATTGGTATTGATGCTGATTGATGCTGGGTATTGCTATTGATGCTTGGTTTTGGTATTGATGCTGAGTATTGGTATTGATTTTGGGTATTGGTGTTGATGCTGGGTATTGGTATTTATGCTGATTGATTGTGGGTATTGGTATTGATTGTGGGTATTGGTGTTGATGCTGGGTATTGGTATTGATGCTGATTGATTCTGGGTATTGGTATTGATGCTGATTGATGCTGGGTATCGTCAAAGTCAAAGTTGTTTATCAAAGTCAAAGTATTGATGCTGGGTATCGGTATTTATGCTGACTGATTCTGGGTATTGGTATTAATTGTGGGTATTGGTGTTGATGCTGGGTATTGGTATTGATGCTGATTGATTCTGAGTATTGGTATTGGTGCTGATTGATTCTGGGTATTGGTATTGATGCAGGGAATTGGTAGGGATGCTGGTTATTGGTATTGATGCTGATTGATTCTGGGTATTGGCATTGATGCTGATTGATTTTGGGTATTGGTATTGATGCTGGGTATTTGTGTCGATGCTGATTGATTCTGAGTATTGGTACTGATGCTGGGTATTGGTATTGATGCTAATTGATTTTAGGTATTGGTATTGTTGCTGGGTATTGGAACTGATGCTAAGTATTGGTGTTGATGCTGATTGATTCTGGGTATTGGTATAGATGCTGGGTATTGGTGTTGATGCTGATTGATTCTGGGTATTGGTATAGATGCTGGGTATTGGTGTTGATGCTGATTGATTCTGAGTATTGGTATTGATGCTGGGTATTGGTGCTGATAGATTCTGACTATTGGTATTGATTGTGGGTATTAGTATTGATGCTGGGTATTGGTATTGATGCTGATTGATTTTGGGTATTGGTATTGATGCTGGGTATTGGTATTGATGCTGATTGATTCTGGGTATTGGTATTGATGCTGATTGATTCTGGGTATTGGTATTCACGACCGTCATTGAGTTAATTGTCATTGACCTGCATACAGTGCATTGTTCTTTCTAAAATTATTTTTTGTTGAAATGTCTTCACACCAAAAACAGCCTCCAGGCTGACAAAAAAGAATTGCAGGGGGCAGTTTTGGTGTACTAATCCAGTCTTAATCATTGACTGGAAAAACAGACATGCTGGGGCTAATCATTACATAACCAACGTTCTATAGTAATACTAGTCCCGTGCGAATAGGGCTTTTGCCAGTGTGGATGGCTTGTCACAACCTGCCCTGTTTCAGTATGTAATGACTTTAAGCTTGAAGGTAGCTTGATGAGCTGTTAATGTCCTACAGCAGAGAAAAGGGGTGTGTCTTCCAGCTAATTGGATAAAGCTGTATATGAGAAACAAGAGTCATGATAGTAAAAACAATATGTAGTTTTTCACTTCAAAGACTTCTGCTACATGCAGTGACCCAGTTAGAAATATTTATGTTTATATATATAAAAAAATACAAACATGATAAACTGTATGTTAAAGACTTTCTACTAAGAACCCCACATGATGGGACATTAGTTATACTAGAAACCTTAACATTTTCAGAAAACCTCTGAAACCCCCTGTCTTCCCAGACATCGAAAGCATTATGGGGTTAAAAGGGAAAAAGGAGGTTTGTCCTTTCGTTCTCTAGGACTGCCAGTTTTATTGTTGCTCTAAACTAGCTCATCTGATTGAACTAATCAAGACATTGGTAATTAGTTAACAAGTTGAATTTTTTGAATCAGTTCTGAAACCATTCAATATCAAAGTTTAGGAATATACCGACCTCTCCAGGTGGAAAGCGACATAAATGTGTGCCAATGGAATGTTATGGCATTAGCATGGTCTCAGATAGTTCGAAGAGATATAGCTTCATCGCTCTAATCCCAAGGTACGGGGATTTCAAGAAGGAAATCTCACAAATGAATAATAATGTTGGTGGTTGTGAAATGTCGATGTGAGGTGGCTACATGAAAGGGTTATTGTGGTTTGGCCCCTCAGATGAACTGAAGGGTTCCATTTACCTCTAGCTTCCCCTCGGGGCACAGACACCACTCAGATGATCTTCTGAACCTTGAGTATTCTTCTGTGTCTTCCAGGAATAGATATGTTGTTTAGTAGGGGTGTAACGGCACGTAACCCAGGGTACACGTAACCTATGGTGCGCGTTGCGGTTTTAGGGTCACGGTACGGTATTTTTTTTGGTACAGTACCGTGCAAAGATTTTTTGAAAACAGTTATTGAAGGTCAGTTTTTAGTTTAACCAGCAAAGGATGGGCACATATCCACAGCTATAAAGACAATTACAGCACTTGTCATTTATTTTCCTGATCAGAGAAGACTGCTTGAATCCAGTGAGGAGACAACGTCGTTTTTGGTTCCGCAACTGCAACCGAACGACTAAATGAATAGAGTAACATTGTGAAGCCCACAACCGAACCTACAATTTAGAAAACTCTTTTAAAACACATTCATAGTTTGCACATGCATTGCCCCATAGCTCCATGTTTAACATATGAGCAAAACATTTGTTTCCCAACATGTAGACTAAACGTTGTTCCACGAAATGTGTGCGTGTCATGTTTTCTTAAAGGACAACTCCGGCGCAAAATCATACTAGGGGTTAATAACAAACATGATAGACTGGTTCTGAGTCGACCATTCTCTGGGATATGTTTTCATGCTAATCGAATATGCCCAGTTTTAGTGCGAACTGATAATGACCTTATAACGCTAGTTGTGAGGGCATGGATGAAGAAAAAATTGATTGCTATTATAGACCACTAACAAAACTCAAAATAGCACCACACTTCAACGGAAGCATAATGAGGCTCCCTACATGCAAACCAAAGCATTGAGAAATTTGTAAGTGTACAGACAGTTTATTAGAAATATAGTTTACAGGTACAGGGTGATATTCGCACATGAACCTGAATACATAAAAAATTACATTATAAATAAATGGTTAGCTCAGGCCCGGCTTGTGGCACAGGCAGACAAGGTGGTCACACAGGGCACCAAGACTCAAGCTCTACACCTGCCACACCGAAAGAAATCACAGTACACCTGGCACACCGAAAGAAATCACAGTACACCTGGCACACCGAAAGAAATCACAGTACACCTCGCACACCGAAAGAAATCACGGTACACCTGGCACACCGAAAGAAATCACGGTACACCTGGCACACCGAAAGAAATCACGGTACACCTGGCACACCGAAAGAAATCAAGTGCACCCCTCTGTCTCTTTCCTGCATGTTCAGTGCTGTACTCTAAAGCTCTTCACTGTAGCGGGGAATGTGCAATGTGTCAAGGGACAGCTTGCGAACAAACCAAATTAAATAAATGAAGCACACATTTCCTTCCTGTACTTGACCCGTGGTAGTTGGGGTGTTAGGTTAAAGGTTAGGTGATCAGCAGTCACAAACAATCACAGATCAGCGAATCTGTCAGGTGCACAGGGGATAAGACAAAAAGCAACAGGAAATCTCAAAACAGGTACTGTCTGTACACTAGACCGTTGCTGACGGTTCAAATATTAGAATGCTCTTACTACTGACTTGTTGTTTCACCACCCGTTTCACCTTGCTTCTCTTTAATGTATCTACCGGTTCTTACTGTAAACTTCTCTGGATAAGATCGTCAGCTAAATTACTAACATTTTCATGTTTAGACTTGATACGAATCTAGCAATCAGTGTTGTTTTCAAACTAAGCTAAAAAAACTTATGTTAAAAGAAGCTAGATTAGAATTCGCTGTAGCAGTATTGCCTACTATAAAAAAATAGAAAAAAAAATAGAAAAATTATACAAAGGTTTAATATGGCTGCCTCTGCCTTGGTTGATTGGCCTAAACCATTTTAATTGTAAAATTGTTAAATGTTGACTAGTTTAACATTCACAAATTGTTTTATCTGGACATTTTGTTCATCACCTTCTTTATCCATTCACAAGTGGTTGATTGTCTAATTAGTGTCTGCACCTAGTGTTTATGTTGTTGTGGGTTATTGTCTTCTGTACATGTCTGCCCCATAAGTTAGAATTTACTGTTCTCTACGTATATGGACGTAGTTAGTTACGTTACTGCCATACTATTCTGATATCTTTTACAGTATTTGCGCCTTGTTTTGCGCACTTTTGTTTTGATGTTAAGCTACTAGTTTTCGTTTGCTCCTGTTTTATTCATGTTTCTGTCATACTGCCATTAAAGTTAGTATTGCATTGTATATCTGCGTTTGCCTCCTGCCTTACCCCAGACCAGTTACAACGGTGCAGTTATGAATATGTGTACCATTGCTGAACCATTGTTTAATTTACCATTATTTTACCAGGCAAGTTGACTGAGAACATATTCTTAGTTGCAGCAACGGCCTGGAGAGAAGTGAGGGGGATGAATTAGCCAATTGAAAGCTGTGGATTATTAGGGTGCCATGATAGAATGAGGGCCAGATTGGACATTTTTCTAGGACACCGGAGTTAACACCCCTACTCTTATGATAAGTACCCTGGGATCTTTAGTGACCACACAGAGTCAGGACACCTGTATAATGTCCCAATCCGAAAGATGGCACCCTACCTGGGGCAGATGTCCCCATCTCTGCCCTGGGGCATTGGGAATGATTATTAGGCAAAAAGAGAAGAGTGCCCCCTACTGGCCCTCCAACACCACTTCCAGCAGCACTGGTCTCCCATTCAGGGACTAAACAGGCCCAACCCTGCTTAGCTTTAGAAGCAAACCAGCTGTGGAATACAGGGCGCTATGCTGCTGGCCAAAAATATGTTGAACTAAGGTATCATGTTGGATGTATGTTGTACAGAGTTATCATCTACAGTGTGTTGGATGTATGTTGTACAATGTTATCAAGTACAGTATGATGGATGTATGTTGTACAATGTTATCATGTACAGTATGTTGAATGTACTATATATGAATCAAGTTATCATATATGGAATGTTGTGTGTGGGTTGTTCTATGTAAAGTTTGTTATATGTATGTTGTAATTTTATTATGTACACTTTGTGATGTATGTGGAATGCCCGTTTAACCCTGTTATTGTGTAGAGTAGGTTGCAAGAGTTGTTGTTCATGAAAGTCAATACATGTTACTTTCAATACTGACTTGCCAATCTTCCTTCCTGCACTGACTTCCTTACTACTCATCTACTGAATCTCAATGTTTGACTGTGAACAGACCAGACACTCAGCATCCGCCACTGTGGGTGAGAACTGACTAATATACAATGTGCCAAATGATCCTACGGACTGCTAGCACATATTAATGCTCACTAGGGCTTGGCGATAATTTAATATTTATTGTTATCGAGTTTTTGAAAATAATATCGAGAAGAATATCCCATATCGACATTTTGTGATAACAGCTGGTTTTGTTCTGAAACAAAGAAACATCCAACAAATTAGGAGTATTTCATATTGCTTGTAGTTCAGTTTTACCTGAAACTTCTAAAAAGAAATATAACAAGGTAAATCAATGTTTTTTGTATGTATTGTTTTTTTATGGCAGAATATACACTTAAGTCACAGCAGGTCCTCATATATATTTTGTCAGGCATATCGTATCGAAAAAATATCTATTTTATATCGTGATATCATTTTTTGCCCATATCACCCAGCCCTAATGCTCACGCAGTGCCGGCCCAAGCCTTTTGGGGGCCCTAAGCAGAATTTGATTTGGGGGCCCCCTCCTACTATGCAGAGTAACCTGTGCACTCGATTGGGGGCCCCTGGTGGCCACGGGGCCCCAAGCAGCCGCTTAGTTCGCTTATGCCTGGAGCCGGCCCTGCGCTCACGTCACAAGATGGGCAAAAACGGAAACCAGTTAGCTGCTCAGGCAGTGCAGAGATAGGGCCAGCCAACCGAGACACCAAGATGAATGATGATAACCCATTAACCTCTGGCTGCTCTAAAAGTCTGAGAGATTAGCCAGAAGGAGAGTTCACTATGCCCCCCCAAGGACAGAGTAAGAGTGTTTGCTGCTGTGATGCCAATACAGCAGCTTTAATGTGATCAGGGGAAACGAGAGGTGTGAAAGGACAGATGGAGAGAATGATAAAGAATGTTCTGGAGGCCAGGAACGCTCACACAGGAACTGCTTAACAGTAAACAGTAGATCAACAGAGAGTAAAGACACAAAACAAACAGAGCGATAAGGCTGTGACGTCAACGCTAATCACAGCGCCGTCCAATCCACAGCAGGCCGTACTTGTGAATGTGTCGGTCTTTGACCTTGTGTTTTGTGTGTGTCGGTTTGTGCACGTACACGTGACCAAGTGCAGTTACACATTACTTTGTTGTTTTCTACGATCGCTCAATCTAGTCACGTCAGAGAGCTGGAGAGGTCAGAGCGGCGTAGCTGCATGTTGACGAGGTAGCCAAGCAGGTGAGCCAGCTGCCTGGTAAGGAAGCAGCAGCCTGACACAGACGCAATGCTAATTGAGGCTTATCAGGTGTTGCTGGGAAAGGGAAAACAGCACCTGGGGCTTGACTGGGAGTAGGGAGCCATCAGTCAGAAGACGGGGGTTATGCACCAAACGGTTCAGATTTCAGAACATCTCCACTGTCCTAAATATTCACGGCTCTTTTGACTGTTATGGTGAATAATACACGTTGCGTGACAAGCATTGAGTTTGAGCAGCATTGGTTAAGACTGATAGGCTATTGATGTGGCATTTTGACAAATCAAAGGATTTGTGATGGTTAAACAATCACGGACAATTAACCAAACTGGATGCTACAAGAAAACAAATTACGTCTTTGTTAGTTCGAGGCCATATATAGGCACTGCAGCATGACCACACTGAGGTCTGCATATGCAACTTCAGCAGAAACGTTTCGTGACTGACATTTGACAGAGAGACTCGCAAGACAGGAATGTGTTAAAAAAGGTGTTAAAAATGGCTTCCTGTCTGTCTGGAAGATACCTGATGAACCAACTATCTGGAGGTGTTTGTTTCCTTTGTGGTCTTTCATCTCAGATTTTTATTTCCATGCCTCCATCACATCGCCTCTCTACGGCCACGTTTAGACCAGGCGGATTTTCCATTTTGATTGTAGAGACCTAAACTTTCCATAGATTTTCCATTCTGATTGTAGAGACCTAAACCCTGAACCCAGTTATGAACACACGATGAACCTGGATTTACATGTTTTCTGTGTCCACATTGTCTCTGGATTTTCGTTCTCCGCACAATATTGAGATGACAGAGAGAATTTGTCAACTAGTGAAAAAGGAAAGTAAAGAACATCAATTTGGGGTATTTTCACGTTGAAGGATCCACGTTCACCAAAATTCATAGGAGCACATCCCATTTAGTGACAATTAAAGCAAGTCTATATTTTTTTGAACTGAAGGCACATATCATCTAACTCTATCATTGCTCGCAAATTGCTAAAATGAGAAACAATAAAATTCCTGAAGCCCAATTTGTGACCAAATGCTACTGTCCTCCCTTCCAACATAGAGTTTCATAGCTTAGAATTATAAAAACATGGTCTGGATTGGCCCCACAATGGGTAGAATAATACCCATTAGAGAGTCAGACTTTTAGTCGGAAGGTTGCCAGTTTGGCTGTGCCAAATGTCGTTGTGCCCTTGGGCAAGGCACTTCACCCAAAGTTGCTCCGACGAGAATGTCCCTATACTTACTTAGTCACTCTGGATAAGAGTCTGCTCAATGACTAACATGTCAATTAATGTTTCTACATTTGTGTTTGCTATTCAGGAGATAATTCATATTTCAAAAATCCATAATAAAGGGTGGATACTTATTAGCATAATTTGGAAAATGTTGCCATACACTGTACAAAAATGAAACAAATCTGAGTATGCCATTTTGTTACCATGTAACCGCGAAGTACAGTAGTTCATTATTGTACTGAAATCCCCTGATGATGCACCAGCCATTGAAACGTTTGTGTGTGTCTGTGATTGTGTTCTGATAGTAGATAATGCAGTTAGGTGTCAAAAGTGTTGACAAGGCGAGGAGTAAAACCCGCTCTCCCCAAAGCCATTTCTTTACACTTCACTTCCCCTCCATGGCTTTGGCGCACATATTCCTTCAAGTGTGTGATGTAGAAATAGCCTGGGTTTGGCTCTGACTTCTCCCAGGCATGTGGTATCCATCGAAAGAAATCAACTCAGCACCAGCACAACCACCGCTTTACACACAAGGCCAAGTCTTACAACATACAACCTTCTCCAGCATGTACTGTATTGCTGTATTGCTGAGTAAGCTAGCCATCTGCCGCTAGTGTTGGATAGTGTAAGCAATTCAGCCACAGAAAGAAAAAAGCTTGATGCCGCCAGTGGGTGTGACAGGCAAGGCCAGTGTGTTTGTGTTTTGGTCTTGGGTGGTGAGCATGTGTTTGTTTGTTTTGACTGCAGGAGCAGATATGACAGGGATTTCATCTGAGGTGATTAAACAATGCACTGATTACTTGTGGCGTATGAATGGCAGGACTGGAGCGCTGGCTGTCTTTCACAACGGAGACGTCTGGACAGCGGCATATTGCACAGGGTAGGGCAGTTTACAGCACCGCTGCAGGAAAACCAGCCTATCAGGTTTCACGTGCTGTGAAATCAGTCACTGACAGAGATGTCACGTGGCACACCAAGGCCTCCATTGTGATGCAGACCTGGAGCTGTCAGTCAAAAAACAATGTCTAGAAATTCTCCTTAGAGAGCTGACTGTAGAGGGTTTTAACAAAGACAAGAGTAGATGCAAAGAAAAAAAGATGCCTCCAAAACTTCACATTATCATCATTGAACTATTATCACATCATTGCTTTATCATGTTACATTATCATCATTGAACTATCATCACATTATCACCATTGCATTATTATGGTTACATTATCATCATTGAACTATCATCACATTATCACCATTGCATTATCATGGTTACGTTATCATTATTGAACTATCATTACATTATCACCATTGCATTATTGTGGTTACATTATCATCATTTAACTATCATCCCATTATCATCATTGCATTATCATGGTCACATTATCATTATTGAATTATCATCGTTGCATTATCATGGTCACATTATCATCATTGAATTATCGTGATCCCATTATCATCATTACATTATCATGTCTTCCGTTTCTGTTCAGTCTCATCGGGGTAGACAGAGATGGATTAGATGGACTGCTCCAACAACATAATTACCGTCAGCAGTACTAATGTAACCTAATGTAATTACACCGGTGCATCTGGCAGAACAGCCACGCCCCAATCTCCGATTTCTGTCATGTTATGGTTTTAGAGTGGGCCCAAGGAAGGAGATCTGATGCTATGTTTGTGAGTGAGACCCAGAGGGGAAATGAGATTGGTCACCTGCATTAAGATACATGGTACCAGAATAGATGAACGGTATAACAGCAGATACCCAGTGGTTGTGTCCTGGTGACAGTAGCCTGTCCAGGAAGGGCGTGGCTACAACATGGTAGGGTGGGGCTTGGTACTCTTACTGATGCTGAGGAGCAGAGCTGCTCCACACTAAAAGAGTCTATTGTCTTTCGTTCCTGCTTGAGGAAACAGTGGAGAAGGCTGGTTTTTAATGGCAGCCAAGAGCAGCTGTGTGTGCCTGTGCGCCCGTGGTTGAGGTGCTCTTCGTGCGTCACAGAGATGTCTCAGATTCCTGGCTGCTTTTGTGCTTAGATGCCATTCCACATGGGCGCGTTGCCCTCTTCACATCCCCAGCCGGGAACCTCTTAGTTCAGCCTCTCTGGGGTTTAACTGTCACAAAACCAAGCTAGCTCCCCAGGCCAGCAGTAGGACCCTACAGCAGGGTATCAGTGTCTCTACAGTGTCTCTTCACTTTACAATATGGGACGAACTTTTCACATTTTTAAGACACCAGCTTAGGTTCTAATTAGATTCTGATTTGCTTTGATAAATATACCAAATTTAACAGGATAGTGGGAAGCAAAGGCTAGGAGAGGCTTATAGAGGAAGAGAGGAAGGGCAGAGAAAGAACCCAGGCAGGCATCCGAATCTCATCGGCGGAGCGGCGTGCGTGTATCAAATTCGGGAGCTTAGACCAAGTCTGGTACGATATACCACATTTTTTATACCAAAGTCTGTATCATCAGGCTGAACAGCCTCATTCATTCATGTATTGGCAATGTGATTTGAATGCCAGTAGCACACATCTACACCAAGCCTGGGGCTTTTACAGCAATGTGAGCAATGAAAAAGAGGTTTTTCCTTTCACTTGTGGCAAATTATGTGTTTCTCACTTATGATAAAAGTCCCCAACTCTCCAATCAAATCCCCCATGCTTTCCAGTTTTTGTATGTGGAAGGGGGGGGGGGTGCCGTCATCACGTTGAGGCCTGTCCTTGTCTAATCCATGAGCTGCGTTGCTATACTGGGTTTAGTGGCGCTTCAACTGAGTGGAAATGTGCTCCAGACAATGGAGAGTGTTGATAGCTAAGTGGTTGGAAAGAGTGAGTGGAATGTCTGCGATAGATAAGATAGACCTGGCTGCTCTCAGAATTTTAAGCCTGCTAGCCATTACATTTTGACAATAGAGCAGGACAAAAGGTATGTATGGATTATGTAGTTTGGAAAGGGTTATCACATTGGCAAGATGTCAATCCAACATCAGTATCTAACATTTATGCCTGGCCACCATATACACACATTGAAGTTAGAATGTAGCATACCGGTAATTCTATATCTCTTTTCAATTAGCAAACGCATTGCATGGTGCGAAATGTATGGGAACAATCTAGAAAATAGATCATGGCTCCAGTCTGGGGGTAAAAACAAAGAAAAAACATATTTTCCCGTGTGCTGATCTTAAAACGTACAGCTTCATAATAGGTTATTATGACTAAGAAAATCACCCCCTGGAATTTGTCAAAGCTCAACACTATCTCTCTGTGGCCATCCGACTCATTGGCGAACAACAGTCTGCCTGTGGGGGCGTTCAGCTGGAGATGTAGCTAATGGACAAAGAGCTCACAGTGTATTAGCAGCATGAGAGCAACACTGAGCTCTCTGTGTCCTGCTCAGAAAGACGTTGTGCCTTAAAGGCAGATGGCAAGTCTGCCACTGTCCAGATTGTATTTTTTTTACTCAAAATACGTCTGATCTCATCAGGACCACAGGCCAAAGCGTGTCCCAATTATAGTGCAACTCGATTCAGACGAAAGCCTCTTCAGATCTGAATTGATCATTTGTTCACAGCAAATTCACCACAAATGTGGTTCACACACAGCTATGTACACTTGAAACCTACTTCCTAAAATAAAGATCACTTGCAGGGCACGTTGTCATTTTTGTCACTAGCTGGCCAATGGTCACCGAAATGCACACTATAAAAACAGGTAACAGATCATCTGTTACTATGAGAATTATCTTAGGTTTTTTAGTTTCTTAAGCCAGTCCGATATTTAAGAACGAGATCCGTCTTCTCCGTCTAAATGTCATTTTAAGTTTCAATGTGTGCTTTATAAATAATTTTTCCCTGTGTCTCCGCAGGTGACCCAAACAGGCTTTCTGGGCGACTGAGACGTGACTCTGGGACTGGCCCCCACCCCCCATTGTATGCTGACCTCACCACCTGGCCCGTCTCCTTCAGAGAGGATGAGCATCAACCCAGACCAGCTCTGCCGCCACCCTGCCGCTGTGTAAATGAATCTTTGCCGAAAAGCAGTTGTGCTCTGCCAGCCTGTCGTTGCCATGAAGAGCAAATATGCTCAGTACTACAACCGGACGCTGATCCAGGCCTACTATGTGTACGCCAAGAACATGACACCGGACGAGGTGGAGAAACGCAAGGAAAAGGACCAGCTCAGCGCTATGAACATAGTGTTTGTCATCATCTGCAGCATTATCATCCTGGAGAACCTGTTGGTGCTCACCGCCGTGTTCCGCAACAAGAAGTTCCACTCCGCCATGTTCTTCTTCATCGGGAACCTGGCATTCTCTGACCTGCTAGCCGGATCTGCCTACATCGCCAACATCTTCTTATCGGGTCCGAGGACCTTTGAACTGTTTCCAGTGCAGTGGTTCATCCGGGAGGGCACAGCCTTCATCGCGCTGGCTGCCTCAGTCTTCAGCCTGCTGGCCATCGCGATCGAGCGCTACATTGCCATCACCAAGGTCAAGGTGTACGGCTCCAACAGGACGTGCCGGATGTTTCTGCTGATTGGGACTTGCTGGGTCACCTCCATCCTCCTGGGGGGGCTGCCCATCCTCGGCTGGAACTGCATCGACGACCAGAACTTCTGCTCAGCTGTGCTGCCGCTCTACTCCAAGCGGTACATCTTGTTCGTGGTCACCATCTTCAGCGTCATCCTGCTGTCCATCCTCATCCTCTACGTGCGCATCTACCTGATCGTGCGCTCCAGCCACCAGGAGGCCACCAACTCCCCAGCCTACGCCCTGCTAAAGACGGTCACCATCGTGCTGGGCGTATTCATCGTGTGCTGGCTGCCCTGCTTCACCATCCTGCTGCTGGACACCTCCTGTGAAAGAGGCAAGTGCAGCATCCTCTCCAAAGCGGATATCTTCTTTGGCGTGGCAACGCTCAACTCTGCACTCAACCCGGTGATCTACACGCTGCGCAGCAAGGACATGAGGAAAACGTTTCTGCGTGTTCTGTGCTGCTGGGGCATCCTTAACAGCGGGCGCACAGTCGACAGGTGCCTGGTTCCCCTGAAGAGCTCCAGCTCCCTGGACTGCACCCACAAGCACGAGCACCAGAGCACGCCCATAATGCAGGCCGACTGCACCACCTGCGTCTGAACTCTTACTCTGGGCTATTGTCGCGCATTAGGTGTCTACGTGTGAGCAAACGGTGTGTGTGTGTGTGCTTTGGCCGGCTGAGAGACAGGGTGTGTGAGGGAGAGTGTGTGTTTTGCAGCAGGGGGCGGGGCTTTGGGCAGGTGAAGAGACTTAAGGATGAAATCACACCTGCGAACCCTCATCCGCCCTCCCGATCTCCACTTCAGATCTGGGACCCAGAGGACAATCACGCCTGTGTGAATACCTTAGTGATCACAATCACCATTCAATGGGTTCACCACTAGTGACAGCGTGATCACACAATCATGCTTGATGAAATTCACTATTATTCAATGAACTTACAATCATTGTTATAACAGTTTTTTTGTATGTATTAAATATCCCTGTTTCTTAGGGATTTAGGGAACTATCAATGAGTCCCAATAAGTTGAGGGAGTCTTGGTTATAACAACGCATACGTTAATGTACTGCCTATCCTTTTGTTTGACATGTATGCAGACTCCTATTGAAAGCCAAATACAGACACCAAATACATAATACACCTGGTGATTGGTGATGCAGAGTTGTTGCCGGGGAATATTTACAGATCCCTTACAATGAAAAGCTTTCAAATATTGCACTTTGTAGACATGTAAGCATTTTGTGGATACCAATGGCTGTTACCCTCTTTAAAGGTGAAACCACAAGTCTGAATTATGTAAGTATTTATCCAAACCAACAGTACTCATCGCTCATATTAAAATACAACAGAGTATGTGCCTAGCCCCCCACTGGTTCTGTTCTCCATGCAGGTCATACTGCTAGAATTACCCCTTTAAACCAGGGCGATACAGTATATTCCCACATATAAACATGCACACATACCTTTCGAATTACTGCAAAAATTACTCTGCTTACATATATTGCATGACATTCTAACTCCTTTGTAAGAACTAATGTGTATTGGTATACTCCAGCAAGTTCAGCTTGGTTATTAACACTCGATGTGTCTTCCCACTTTCTAAATCTGTCCCTCTGGCTTTTACTGTTGTCTTTTGTAACTTAATAGTTTCCTGAAAGGAAATCCAAATAAGAAAGCACATTTCCTGAAGTGGGTTGGCACTGATAAATTTCGCTCAATGACAGCTGCCTAGCAGCTGGTAACCAAGAAGATTTCTGTCTTGATGCTGTTGCAGTAATGCCGGGGAAATGTGCTTTCTGATTTTATTTGGGTTTGCTCTAGGGGAATTTGGCTGAATGTAAGTATGAAGTGTTTGGAGCAAGACAGCTCCACCGTTGACAGTATTATTGATAATCCATTTGTCACTGACATACATAGAGTGGAATTAAACAGGATAGATCCATTTTTGAAGTCTTAAAACACCACAGAAAACAGGTCACCACAAAGCCATTCCAGGTAGAATAGTAAAACAAATAGTTATTTTAAAAACAGGAAAACATGGTAAAGTCCAGAGTAAACACGTCTCGTCTTCCCCACCAAATCCACTAATCCCTCTCCTCTTACAAAAACGAGAGCCAATCTGGTTCCACGAGAGGAGGGACCTCACGAGAGGTCAGTCCCTTTATTCTCTGAAAGACCTACATACACTCTACTTCCTGTAGTCACAGGAAGTCCTGTGTTTCATTGGACAGTTCCTGTTGTTCAGGATGAGCTCTATATGCCTTTGTCCAGACACACTCTCTCACACGTCGCCACGCTTCTGGTTGTCATCATATTTCTATATAGGTTTTCTACCTTCTATTGTACTGGTTAGAATGACACACATAGCCTGAAATACCTACTGACATGCACCGGTTTGCAAAAGTTTCACTTCATAATAAGCTGTTGGTATAGATGTAGATTCAAAGCTAGACCATCCAATTAAATGTAATGAAAGCACTTTGACGGCTTCCTGAATCCCTGCTCTTTCCCCAGGTTTTAAAAGTCAAAGAGACGTGTTTAAGTCTGTCTAAAGATACCTATTACCATCAACGTGTTGCCTAACCCTGTATGATTTGTATGATAAATATATTATTAATTATGTATGTCTGTACGTATGTCTGTATCTATGTAGAGTATGTATGGATGAACTGTGTTGGAATGTCTTGTGTGCAATAGTCTTGTGTGTCAAGTAGCACGCTGCCTGTGTCAAATCGGTACAATCTAAACACTAATAGAGGTACATACAATGTTTTTGTTAATTGCATTCCTTTTTATAAAATAAATGAGTTATTATGAGAATACAATGGGTTTTGTATTTTTCTTTTAGCAAGCGAATGGGTCCAAACAATAGTTTATGTTTGTGCATGTACTACACTAGTGAAAAAATGCTCACAAGTTTGAATTAACTTTTCCTCTACATGTCCTGAGACGTCTCTATCCAGGCCTATTTTCCATTTTATACAACCTCAAGAGCGGCCTAAAATGTAATCAAAAACCGATATTTAATCCAAACATGCTCGAACAAAGTCTGAAAAGTACTTGTTTCGACATGAATAGCTCTACAGAAATGTTTGCATTAAACTCGCCCCATTTAATCTTGGCTCTCACATCTAACAGCGTGGTATTAACTGCTTCCAGACTAACGTGAGATTGTGTTTTGTTGGGTGAAATGCTATGGGAGACTTCATGGAGGTGGGGAGTGTGAGGCCAGGACAAGGAAAAAAAGCGGGGTGTGGCAGTTTTTAGAAAGGATTATTTTGGGGCAGGCAGCTGTTTCTCAGGAAGATCCATGAAGACGGTTCTTGGGAGAGGATGCTGGCTGGCCAAGGGAGCAGACTTTGGGCTGGAGTCCGGGAGAAGTTGATGGGAGGATGGCCTTGGGAGAGAGTCTGGCCTGGTTGCTGTCAGACATCCAGGATTTCTGGGTGGGAACATTGGCTGAATCAGCCTCAGGAGACAGCATTTTGCTGGGAACTTGGCCAAGTTTTCCTAGTTCTCCACAGCAGGATATGACATTAGACTTCAGAAACCTGTAGGTGAAGCTATGCTGTGTGCATGTATAGACAGTTGTATATGCATGTAAAAACACAATCAGACACACCTCCAAAGCCACGTTGTATAGATATACTTTCATAACCATAAAACTAGTTGTGGTTATGGTTTTCTATATTTGTGACCCCTAATAGCCTAACCCCTATTAGCTGAACCTTATCGCCAATTGTAACACTAACCTTAGCTGTAGCAATTTACCTAAACCCCACAGCCAGAATTTGCAGTTGTCCCTTGTGGGGACCAGCTAAAAAAACTTTGCTGAGTCTGAATTGTCACGTTTCACTGTCTTTGTGGGACCCAATTGGGTACTGTGTAATGTAAATTCATGATCTCACTCATGCTGACATGATCTGAGCTTTCAACACATCACTGCACATTATATGTCATGAAATAGTGGCACCTAGCGGTAAAACAGCCCTTTAAATAAAAATAATTATATTAACTGTAGTGAAATAGTGGCACCTAGTGGTAAAACAGCGCTTTAAATAAAAAAATATGAATAAGAACTCTAATGAATTAGTGACCCCTTGTGGTAAAATAGCCCTTTAAATAAAAAAGATTATGATTAGTCCAAATGTTAAACATGTAATTTTCTCCCACCTACTGGAGGTTAGTGGAATTACAGAAAGGCTTTTGGATGTACTTGCAATGTAAAACAATGTCTATACCTTCCTAGTTAGCTATTTTACATTGGCTATAGCAGCATTTGACACACAAAATGTTGATTTATGCAATTATTTGTATTGTAATACGATATGGAAACGTCAATGCTGCATTCAAATTAAAAACTGCCTGTTAGGTTCCATTGCTAACATCCTCAGCCCTATATACTATAGCTAGTTTAGTTCGACCACTCAATACCATACCTTCCCTTCTAATCTGTTTTATAAAGCAAGCTGGCGAACATGAACAAAAGTATTTCATATAGCAGGACACGTATCAGCTAGCTGGCTAACGGCATTCATTGATGTGCAGGATATTTTTGATCGTTTATTCTGCATGTGCCACCCAAAGTAAAAAAACTGTAAATACCATATGCTGGAATGTTATACACTCACCTAAAGGATTATTAGGAACACCATACTAATACTGTGTTTGACCCCCTTTCGCCTTCAGAACTGCCTTAATTCTATGTGGCATTGATTCAACAAGGTGCTGAAAGCATTCTTTAGAAATGTTGGCCCATATTGATAGGATAGCATCTTGCAGTTGATGGAGATTTGTGGAATGCACATCCAGGGCACGAAGCTCCCGTTCCACCACATCCCAAAGATGCTCTATTTATTGAGTTGAGTTCTGGTGACTGTGGGGGCCATTTTAGTACATTGAACTCATTGTCATTTTCAAGAAACCAATTTGAAATGATTTGAGCTTTGTAACATGATGCATTATCCTGCTGGAAGTAGCCGTCAGAGGATGGGTATATGGTGGCCACCATGGTGGGGATGGACATGGTCAGAAACAATGCTCAGGTAGGTCGTGGCATTTAAACAATGCCCAATTGGCACTAAGGGGCCTAAAATGTGCCAAGAAAACATCCCCCAAACCATTACACCACCACCACCAGCCTGCACAGTGGTAACAAGGCATGATGGATCCATGTTCTCATTCTGTTTACGCCAAATTCTGACTCTACCATCTGAATGTCTCAACAGAAATCGAGACTCATTAGACCAGGCAACATTTTTCCAGTCTTCAACTGTCCAATTGTTGTGTGCTCTTGCAAATTGTAGCCTCTTTTTCCTATTTGTAGTGGAGATGAGTGGTACCCGGTGGGGTCTTCAGCTATTGTAGCCCATCCCCCTCAAGGTTGTGCATGTTGTGACAGTCAAAGTTGCCCTTCTATCAGCTTGAAGCAGCCGGCCCATTCTCCTCTGACCTCTAGCATCAACAAGGCATTTTTGCCCACAGGACTGCACATACTGGATGTTTTTCCCTTTTCACACCATTCTTTGTAAACCCTAGAAATGGTTGTGCGTGAAAATCCCAGTAACTGAGCAGATTGTGAAATACTCAGACCTGCCCATCTGGCACCAACAACACACAAAATTGCTTAAATCACCTTTCTTTCCCATTCTGACATTCAGTTTGGAGTTCAGGAGATTGTCTTGACCAGGACCACACCCCTAAATGCATTAAAGCAACTGCCATGTGATTGGTTGAGTAGATCATTGCATTAAGGAGAAGCTGAACAGGTGATTCCCTGTGGATGGAATCGATGGGAGTCGACACTTTCTCGACTACACCTCCTTTTGCACGCGTTAAAGTAACATTTTCGTAGTTAAACTGACCAGGACGCACTTCATCTCACTCAACAATGCCTACTTTTGCATTAAACCGATTTGCGTGTTGTTACCATGACAACTAACAACAGTCACCATTTTTTGTGTACTAATCGAATGACCAAGCAAAACAGTTCAATAAGTCTTCTATGGATTTAATTTCTATGTACACGACCCATCATAGCACGCCCACTTAAGCAAACGGTGGGATGCAAAATATGTACTTTGTAGAATGCCTGGACAGCGGGCACCATTTATTACCATTCGCTCCACCCCATCATAGCAGTGCCCACTTTCCATAGTGAGGTACACTATCCTGTCAAATGCCTGAGTAGTGGGCACTGTTTACTAACATTCGTTCCACCAACGTCATCAAACATAACTCATCTGAATCAATGTCATCTGTTTCGGTGCAAATTAAATTGATGACAGGTGCACTGGAGAGGCAACAGCAAGACAACCCCCAAAAAGGAGTAGTTTTCCAGGTGGTGTCCACAGACAAGTTCCCTCTTCTTATCCTTCCTGGCTGATTATTCTCTAGTTTTGTGTTTAGGGTTCTTTCACTACTGGTTGCATGAGGCAGTACCTGCAGCTCATTCAGGTTGCACAAGAGGTACAGCTCTTCCATACATGGCGTTGCATCCATACGTGCCATCGCAAGGTTTGCTGTGACTCCTAGAGGAGATACCAGAAGATGGGCAGTTACACAGGGAGCCCTGAACAGGGCCATAGAAGGGCATCAACCCAGCAGCAGGACTAGAATATGCTCCTTTATGCAAGGAGGAACATGAGAAGCACTGCCAGAGCCCTACAAAATGAACTCTGAGCACCGTGCAGCTTGATTGGCATTTGCCAGAGTACACTAGAATTGGCAGATCCGCCCTTGATGTCCCGTTCTTTTAACAGATGATAGCAGGTTCACATTGCGCACATGTGACAGATGTGAGTCTGGAGACTCAGTGGTAAATGCTATGCTGCCTGCGACATCATCCAGCAAGACTGGATTGATGGTGGGTCAGTGATGGTCTGGGGAGGCATATCCATGGAGGGTTCCACAGACCTCCACGTGCTAGCCAATGGAACCCTGGCTGCTGTTAGGTCCCTAGATGATATCCACAGACCCATTGTCAGAGCTTACACTGGTGCAGCAGGCCCTGGTGGGTTCCTCCTGGTGCAGGACAATGTCCGGCTTCATGTGGCCAAAGTTTGTAGGCAGTTCCAGCATGACAAAGGCAATGATGCTATTGACTGGCCCTCACGTTCCGCAGATCTTAATCCAATTAAGAACCCCTGGGACATTATTT
Source organism: Umbra pygmaea (assembly GCA_016801145.1). NCBI lineage: Eukaryota > Metazoa > Chordata > Actinopteri > Esociformes > Umbridae > Umbra > Umbra pygmaea. The sequence continues at coordinate 29,936 of JACXGM010000735.1, read as the reverse complement.
ATCGGTGCATCGGACAACGCCAAGTAGCACTACAGATTGTCCAGGAGCTAACTTGAAGAGCCGATCCAGGTCTGGGAGGAGATCCCCCAGGACACCATCCCCCGTCTCATCAGGAGCATGCCCAGACATTGTCGGGAGTGCATACAGGCACTTGGGGCCATAGACACTACTGAGTCACATTATGAGTTGCCAGGATAAAATTCAGGCAAGTTGGAACAGCCTGTGGTTTCAATTGTTAACTTAAATTTTTGGTGCGAGACCATTCGCTGCACACTGCATCAAACTGGTCTGCATGGCTGTCATCCCAGAAGGAAGCCTCTTCTAAAGATGATGCACAAGAAAGCCTGCAACCTGTGAATCCTGGCAACCTGTGAAGCTCCGGTGAACTCCATGCAGAAGAGGGTTAAGGCAGTCCTGGAAAATAATGGTGACCACAAAAAATATTTACACTTTGGGCCCAATTTGGACATTTTCACTTAGGGATGTACTCACTTTTGTTGTGTGTTTAGTTATTTTGAGGGGACAGCAAATTTTCACTGTTATACAAGCTGTACACTCACTACTTTACATTGTAGCAAAGTGTAATTTCTTCAGTGTTGTCACATAATGTTATAATCAAATATTTACAAAATGTGAGGGGTGTACTTACTGTACTCACTTTTGTGAGATACTGTATAATGCAACCATTCTACAACGCAGCCTCTTTAATTGTAATGTATGTAACACTGTTTCAATTATTCGTTTTGACAGTGTTATACACAATATTGCGAATCTAAGGTAACGACATTGAAGATAGCTAGCTAGCGTGAAAGTAAAACCAAATTACTGGCTATTTTACCGATTAGCTACATAAACAAACCACGCCCCCGCAGGCCCACGTGTGCATTACCCATACTTGAATAAGTTACAAAGCAGTCAGTCATAATAAATGCACATACAAATCACTTCAAAGCCTACCTATAGTATATAAAAAGAGACCACTGATCCCGGATATAATTTACAAAGGTCACTAAATTACCCCCAAAAAAACGACATTGTGAATTTATGGTGAACCAAGTTGCGTTGCAGACAAATCAATAGGGGAGTGAACAACCTACAATATTCCATAGATAGTTGGCAACAATGCAAAAGTCAAACATTCTAACGGTGGATTTATTATTTCTTGGAAATATTGATGAAAACGGTGTGCAGTCCTTAACCGATACATGTATTTGTTAAATGCCATCCTATCTTTTCAGCGCGTTTCACCTATACATCAACAAAATGGTAAAGCCCAAAATGCCTGGGTTTCCGCGCGAAAAGACGGCCCCGCGCGCCTGAACTGCACAATATAGAGCCAGTCTACAGCAGTTGCCATACACGCACTGTTGTTCAAGATAGCTGTGATTTTAGCACATTGTTTTAACGAGTGTTGTTTTTATTTACTTGTTTTTACCTACACGAATTCAAATTTTAGTTCTCACGCGCGCATTTAAAATGCCAGCCAGGACTTCCTTGTCTCTGCCGGAGGATGTCAGGAAAAGGTAGGGTGAAAGCAAACCTTAGCTATCGCAAAGCTAATAAGCCACTGTGTGGCAGCGCTGTCAAGTGTTGTCTACCTCTAATGAGTGTACAGTGCGTTGTATTCAATGCACATGTCGTCCTGTCAAAGGGAAAGGCATGAATACGTTTATTTGCAAGGCAAATCGCGAACAATATCATTGCATACATGTTCATTTGTTGCTCGTGCACAATGCTGCGAATCGGCCAAGTCCCCATGTTTAGACAGCTAGTTATTCAGTTAGCGGTTAGCATATTCCACCCCGTTTCCCTGTTAGCCATGTCATAAGGTAGCTAGTTGTACCGAAGATGCGTCGTGGGTAAGGGAATACAATTTGGCGCCAAATAAACATTATAGCTCACGTCATCTTCTGAGTCCAGTATTGGAGAGGTTCATGTCATATTTGTAGCCAGGATAATAACATGGCGTTTTCGCTCAGTAAACGCCACCTAGTTAGTTGTCATTGTCTGTTTGTAAAATGTTAGTAACCGAGACGTCTTGCGAGGTTATTTGTTGCCTGGTAACAACCGAGATTGCTAGTTAAATCAGATATTCACCATTACTAAACGTTTTACAACGAAATGGTGATCTAGCCTTTAGCGACGTCTCCTTGGTTACTGTACTTGTCAATTAGTGCCGTAGTACTGTACTTACGGATTTGAATTCCTGTGTATGGCTATGTGTTGGGTTTGTAACTGTTTTTACTTACAGGCTGCAGGTTTTGGAGAAAGATGCAGATGGGATTTCAGATGAGGTGAGTGACCGTGGACATTTGCGTACTTTGTTACGGTTATGGAATGCTTTGACAATGTTTTTTCACAATTGGGCATTGTTTAGTAAATGGTCCTGTCAGTAACATTGATGCATTACTGAGGGAGATTAGACAAAGCATGCCCTAAATCCAGTCTATTACATGTAGGACTGTGTCAAAGAGAAGGTCAAGTTGCTCCAGGACTTCCTTCATGCAGATGCTCAAGACCAGCTTAGCAACCTTGAAGCCAAGATGAAGAGTTCTGAGATCTCTATGGTGAGTTGTGGTTGCATGTATTTGGTCAAATTTTTATTTGGCCTTGGAGAGTTATGACATTTGAGTCTTATGGCTCATTGTTACATTAGCAGCCCAAATGATAAGCAATGCCTTTCACATGTCCCTTTTTCGTTTCCACCCTCTATCTTGCTTCATGTCAGAGTAATAGCAACTGTTCTGTAATCTTGAGTTCAATAGACAAGTTTTCCAGTCAACGTCACACTGACGTAAGAAGGGATGTGCATGCAAAGTTTTTGGGGAAGATAAGTGTTATTGGCACACAGTTAATCTCTGAACTAAAGAAGTGAATAACAGTCAAATCTTTTTTATTTATTAAAACAGGTAATCAGTGGAATCATGTAAACCAGATTTTGATCATCTGATTTTGCTGCTTAATCCTTAAATGGTTCTTTACCCTATTCAGGGGTAGTGACTGCTAATTGCTACAAGCCATTCAAATCAATGGTGGTGTGATGCAATCAGTGTATTGTAATTAAATTTTTTAGCTATAATGCAGTAGATTGTTGTATAGTGATTGTCAACTGCAAGCTAACAAGAAGTTAGCCTATAGCTGTATGCTTCAAATATCAGTTTGGATTGTAAACTGTCACTATTTTCCTAAACAGTAAGCTCTTGACTCCGGTCTTCATTAGAGCTTGAGATTTCTGCCCAAACCCGACGGGACTGACCCTAACCCATCGGGTTCGGGTTGATTCGGTCTTAATTTCTCACATTTTTCACCAGGCGCGTCGGGTTATGGCCGGGTTCGGTCTGTAAATGTATTACGGTAATAAAAAAATATAAAAACATACTTTTATATTGCAACCTTTCTTCTAACTTGGTTAATTTAAGCAACTCCTATCTCTCAGTCAAATCGTTTCCTGTCCCCGCCCTTTTCCCCTCTCCCTGTGACTAATTTGTTGATGGTATCTAGAGATAAATACGAAATCGCTTCTGGCGATTACAGTTTGTCAGCCAAGGAAAAGAAACGCAAGTCGGAGGTGTGGAAACACTTTGACAATGAGCATGGTCAAACTAATACACCGGTGGGTTATGTGCAATATAAAAGTTGTCACTGTCTTTTTAAGTATGAGAGCATCCCAAACTGACCTTGACCTGTCTCAAAATGAAAGTGGAGACTGCTTATCGCGAATCATTCCTATATACAAATGCTGTTTTAAGAATTTGCTATATACAGTGATCAATTAGTCAGCTTAGAATGTTAATTTTCCTCTCTCTGTCTCCCCCCTCCTCTCTGTCTCCCTCCTCTCTCTGTCTCTAGTCCTATCAATAAAAATGAATAATAAAAACATCAGGAGATGTGGTAGTGCTTGATCAGCTAATTATTATTATTGCTAAAATTCATAGAATTTCACTTTTGTAACAACAATTTTGTGGTGGATTAATTAGGCACCCATATTTGAATTAGACTGCAACAACCTGCATAAGTGATGCTGTAGTGGCAAATGCATTGACGTGTTACTAGCCCAGTCAGACTGATCGATGAGATCCACTGGCTGGATGCACATTTTTAATGGCAGGAGTTATGATGTAGTGTTGGATTTTGCCCTCTCTCCATAAAGATGTCTGAAATTACACCCTAAAGAGTAGTTTTGACCGGGGCATACATGTTCCCCTCAGGATGGCTACCTCTCCAAGGTGAAGGCCCTGTTGTGTCATGAGCTGCGTGTGCAGAATGGCTCACATGGTGGAGATGTGGAGATGAACGGCAACACCAATGGTTCTGCAGCGAACGGTACCTCACCCACTGACGAGGGGACCATGGATGCCCAAGATGCGGATGCTGTTAAGTCTCCTCCTGCCTCCAAAAGCAAGGGAGGACGGAAGAGCAAGTCAGACTCTGAGCCCAAGAGTGAGTGAAGTTCTGGAAACATCTAGAATAGTTTTTCAGTCATTTAATGCTCTGGTGTCGTCTCTGAATGTGGCGTTTCAAGTTAGACAAGTGTACGTTCTGGGAATTGACAAGTGCTGATGCATGTGGCGGATAATAAGTGTTTCTTTTGCTTTTGTCCAGAATCTCCAGGTTCCAGGGTCACAAGGACCTCTGCCTCTGGAAAGCAACCCACCATCTTATCAATGTTCTCCAAAGTGTGAGTAGCAGATGTCATCCGGTGTTCATCTCCCTGGACTCTTTAAGGCCTTCTGTTCCTGAGTGAACTTTCCCCTCGTTCCTTTGCAGTCAGAAGCGCAAGTCTGATGAGGTGAATGGAGAGGCTATGAACGGGGAGGCTACAAATGGACAAGTGGAGAAGAAAGATGAGGCCGCTGCTGAGGAAGAGGAGGAGGAGGTCAGGGGTCATACTGTGTAGCACCTGTCCCTCGTATGTGAACCAATCAGATTTCTCTATTCATGCGTCCTCTAATCTTTTCTCTTATAGACACGTGAAGAGAAGCGTCTTAAGGTAGAGCCTGATGACAAGTAAGGACTTTGACCTTTTTACCTTTAGTTTGGTAGCGTTTGGTTTGTGCTCAAGATCACTGTCCTGTTCTCCTCTCAGGCCGGCAGCAGAGGACTGTAGTGAGAAAATGAAGCCGGTGGCTGCACCTAAGGTGAGGCCTGTTCCCAATGGTTTTAAGGGCTGTCAAAAGATTAAGATCAACTGTTTTTGCTTAAACAAAGGTAGGTGACATTAGTCAGTAAACCTGTTTGTAAAAAGTAGTACGTAGAGTTCTATGTGCACAGTATGTTTAATTGTAAATGACATGTAATTCTATCACATCTAATTTGCCTGATACAACATTCAGTGTTTGCGTGCACTGAAACCTGAACTCTGGGTTGACTAACTATGAGCTGTCAACCTCAGATATGACTGTTTCAGAACAGATGGAAACTATTAATTCAGTCAACTGTTATAAAACGAGGCATTGAAAAGTTTGTAAGTACACCAGAAGTATATTTGAGTAACATTTGCCTGATTGCTGCTACTGCTACCAATACATGTTGTGCTCTGTGCGTGATCTCGCAGGATCGCGGTAGCAGCCGAGAGTAGCAACCATCAGGCAAGTGTTACTTAAATATACTTCTGGTGTACTATCAAATATAAATGTACAAACTTTTCAATGCTTTGTTTTAGAAGTGCAAAACCTATTTGTACTGCTGTAGAACTTTGGTACCATTCCGAGCATTATTAGTTCGGTTATTTACAAGATACACCCTTGGTTCCATTAGCGCCTGCACTAAGCCATTCAGCTGATAGCGCTAACTTGACCAATGTTATAACAAGGGGAAAAAGCTTGGGGGGGGGGGGGGGGTGTTTGGGTAAAACCTGCTAGCAGGTTCGCGTCACGGAGGTAACTGATTCAGGGTAATCCTGAATAGCCTTTTTTAAACTGTAAACCCAGAGTTTCCATCAAATCTGAATGAACCGAGTTTTCGCTAAACCCGCTTTCTGAAATACCCCCCCAGTCTGGCACCCAACTAGATTTTATCCAGCACTCCAAACCTACCAAGGAGTTTCTCCAATGATGACTGCATACTCTTGTTGCACTTCAAGGCTGGGTATCTAAACACTTTCTGCTGCTGTAATGAGGAAAAATAAGAAGCCTGTTAATCTTGTTTGTTGATGCATATTGTCTTTACAGTATCACATTCTAGTATCAACTTTCCAGTATCACTGATTTTTCTCTCCTTATTCAGACTCCACCCCCTAAATGTCCAGACTGCAGGCAGTATCTGGATGATTCGGACCTTAAGTTATTTCAAGGAGACCCTGATAATGCGGTGAGAATTCAAGAACTTTATGAATTGCCACTACTGGGTATATATGACCTACACTATAAATCTGCTAAACTACAACAAACTGTTTTAGGACTGGTAAACATTCGGAAATAGCATATTGGATTCATGGGTTAAAACCACGAACTTGAATGATACAAAATATAGACAATTAGAATCGCAAAATCAACTTCACATTAACCAATTAACATTAACAAAAAAAATGGTTTTATTGTCCCTGTATTTGTTCTGAGTTCAGTAAAATCATATAAAAATAACAATATACATACAATTTCACCTGCAAGGATAAATTATTTGTTAAGGTGCATTTTTAAGCAAAATGTGTGTCTTTCAGAGTTGTTCCCCCCCCCCCCCCCATGAAGTGTCACTTATTAGACTAGACAGTGAGTTTGTTTGTGGCCTTACAGCTGGACGAGCCTGAAATGTTAACAGATGAGCGCCTGTCTCTGTTCGACTCAAACGAAGATGGCTTTGAGAACTACGAAGAGCTACCCCAGCATAAGATCACCAACTTCTGGTGAGTTGGCGCTTCCTTTTTTCCTTTTTAAATGGTCTACTACAGCAGTGGTTCCCAAACCTCTCCTCTGGAACCCCCAGATGGGCCGTGTTTTTATTTTCACCCTGAAATGACACAGCTGATTAAATTAGTCAACTACACAACACCAGGGGTCACCAACCCTGGTCCTGGAGAGCTACTACCCTGGAGGTTTTCACTCCAACCCCAATCTAGCACACCTGACTCTCTAATAATAAGCTGAATGAGGCTACATTAGGTGCAGTTGGAGTGAACCTACAGGGTGGTAGCTCTCCAGGACCAGGGTTGGTGACCCCTGCATTGCACCTTTGACTAATGGAATCAGGTGTGCCATTTCAGGGTGAAAATAAAAACATGGCCTGTCTGGGGGCCCTGATGAGAGGTTTGGGAACCACTGTCCTACAGCATCGGCATTGTAGTGTCGGTTGGCTTAAAGCTGTTCTTTGTTACAGTGTCTATGACAAGCATGGCCACCTGTGTCCCTTTGACTCTGGGCTTATTGAGAAGAACGTAGAGTTGTACTTCAGCTGTGCAGTCAAGCCTATCTATGATGACAACCCCTGCATGGATGGTATGGCCCGCATTTTTTATTGTAATTGTCCTGCTTTATTTTTTTAAATGCCCATCTGTTGAATTGAGCTGTGCGACTAATTTAACTAATGGAACGAAGTTCTCTTTCTGTTGATCAGCTCAGAAAACACTAAATTGTTGACTTAAAAAATCTGGACAAATTCAAATGTATATTTGATCATGATTCTCTAATGTAGTAATTTGTTACAAAAGCAAATCCTGAAAGCACAATTTGTCAACTGCAGACCGGCCTGTGCCTAATGCATTGGGTCTTTGCAATTCCTGTTCAAATTGCAAAATAAGCCCTGCATTGCCATTGTCCAATCTAAATAGTTATGTTTTGCTTATTAAGAAAACAAGAAATGGAGTTTACAGCTTTTTAAAGCTGGTCACTAAAATGAACTCACAGATTATACACAGGGCACCTTTTTAGTACAGTGTTAATTTCACATTCATCTTTTATTTCATCTGAACTAAATGGTTGTCAAAGTGTCCAATAACCTAAGCTAGTGTGGCCTTCATCCGGTAGGTGGTGTTCCTGCCAAAAAGCTTGGGCCCATCAACGCCTGGTGGATCACTGGTTTTGATGGGGGGGAGAAGGCCTTAATTGGATTCACTACAGGTAATCTCAAGAGCCTGCATTCAAATGGCTTCATTATTCCTGATGGACCTGCTATATGATTACCTCTAACACCCATCCAGCCTTTGCTGACTACATCCTGATGGACCCCAGCGACGAGTACGCCCACATCTTTGCTGTGATGCAGGAGAAGATCTACATGAGCAAGATGGTGGTGGAGTTCCTGCAGAAGAACCCTGACGTCAGCTACGAAGACCTCCTCAACAAGATTGAGGTGTGCTGACGTTCCAAACCCCCACCCCCATCTCGGGCCAGTGCTTGATGACATCACAGCCCCAGCACTAACGAGCTGTGCTTCATCCCCCCCCCAGACCACAGTGCCTCCTGCTGGGCTGAACTTCAACCGCTTCACGGAGGACACCCTGCTGCGCCACGCCCAGTTCGTAGTGGAGCAGGTGGAGAGCTACGACGAGGCCGGGGACTCTGACGAGCAGCCCATCATCGTCACCCCCTGCATGAGGGACCTGATCAAGCTGGCGGGGGTCACGCTGGGGAAGAGGTAGGGCCAGCTACTGGTACTTTAGGATGTTTTTACCTCTGCAGATGAGCAGGTGTGAAATGCAATCCCTTACACTTCAGCCTTACTTGTGACGTTGCCTTGGGCAGGTCAAATCTATGTTCTGGCTAGCTGTTAGAAATGCACAGTGCCCTTTTATTTAGTTCACTATGACAGTGCCCATGTTTTTTTTGGGGGGGAGGGTTGTAATTTGTGACCTGCTCATTCCCTGTAAGCCCCAGTGTTTAACACTACTCTTGACATTCCCTAATGCAGCATGCTGTTGTACTGGTAGGTATTTTACAGCCCGTCGGTCTGGAAACATTTGTTTGGTGTGCACGACGACAAATCAGAGCGCTTGGTGCTCATCTGTAATGTGCATCCCACCACGTCTGTCTGAGTGTAGAGAATCTCTACTGCATGGCTTCACCGGCACGGCTGCTTTGTTTGGGGGGGGCGCGTGAGGATGCAGCTTTACTTCAGTAAAGTGTTACCACTAACCTTTGACCCGCTGGCTTCTTTGTGTACACAGGAGGGCTGCCAGGAGACAGGCCATCCGTCATCCGACCAAAATCGAGAAGGACAGCAAGGGAGGGCCCACCCGAGCCACCACGACAAAGCTGGTCTACCAGATCTTTGACACCTTCTTCTCTGACCAGATTGACCAGAACGAGAAGGATGGAGGAGTCAAACGGCAACGCTGTGGGGTCTGTGAGGTGAGTCACTATCTCCCATGCTGTTGAGCAAAGGTTAACACAGTGCTTGCTTTTATTGCCCTTTGTAGTGCAATCTGTCTCTCTCCCTGCCAAGGGAATAAATTAATGTTCATGCAACTAATTAAGAAAGCCATCTGTTGATAATTGCAGCGTGTTGCTCTCTGAAAGGCCAACCATAAGGTCCATGCTTGTTTCCCTCCAGGTTTGCCAAGCTCCAGACTGTGGTAATTGTACAGCCTGTAAGGACATGATCAAGTTTGGGGGTAGCGGTCGCAGCAAGCAGGCTTGCCAGAAGAGAAGGTTAGTTTACTGGTGTTATTGCTTTTCCTCTTTGAAATGTAATCTTGCATTGATTCTGTTTTTCCAGACATGTACATTGAATCTGCTTGATTTTGTATATGTTCGATGGCTCAGGGGTTAGCCAGTCAGTTGTAATTAGGTTGCCAGTTCAATTCCCAGTTCCTGAGTGGGGCCAAATGCTGTTGTCCTTGAGTTGCTCTAGGGAATGTCCCTGTACTTTGCTTTGGTCATGTGAGTGTGCTGAGAATGACTAATAATAAATAAAAATAATGCAGTAAATGGAGGAATACACTCCGGTTGACAGTTGTTACATTACATTAAATTCAACTCACACTAGTTTAGTGTAATTATTCACTTCTACTGTGGTATATTGCAAATATACCATGTAGTGATAGGGCAACTTAACCATGTGCCATTATTGCTTAGTCAGTCAGTCAGTCAGTCAGTCAGTCAGTCAGTCAGTCAGTCAGTCAGTCAGTCAGTCAGTCAGTCAGTCAGTCATTTTAATGCAATATGATGTCATTCAGATGCCCCAACCTGGCAGTGAAGGAAGCTGAGGATGATGAAACCATCATAGAAGAGGAAGAGTTGTTGCCTGTCCTTAAGGCCCCTCCAAAGAAGGTGTCCAAGGCTAAGACTAAGAAACAGAGCCATGGCAAACTCACCTGGGTCGGTGACTCTGTCAAGGTTTGTACTAATTAGTATTGCGTCACATTCTTCAACACCTGTAGTGATGCTAGCATTGGCTGAGCAAATTTAGAAGTTAAGATGGTGAAGGTTTTCTCCATTTGTTCAGACTGTAGGAAAGAAGCAGTACTACACGACGGTTCGTCTAGACAACGAGGTGCTCGAGGTGGGAGACTGTGTTTCTGTCAGCTCTAACGAGCCGACCGTCCCACTCTACTTGGCCAGGTAACTTTTAACCCTGTATAAGAGTCTTGGTCTGAACATTTGTCAGTTTGTTTAGGCTTGATGACCGTGTTGGTTTGTGTCTATAGGATAACGTCCCTGTGGGAGGACAACCAAGGAAAGTGGTTCCATGCCCACTGGTTCTGCCGTGGCACTGAGACTGTGCTGGGCGAGTCCTCTGACCCTCTAGAGCTGTTCCTGGTGGAGGACTGTGAGGACATGCAGCTTAGCTACATAGAGGGCAAGGTTAACGTCATGTACAAGGCTCCCTCCGACAACTGGTTCATGGAGGTTAGAATCCATTGTTTTCATCACAGATCCATTTGTCTGGCCCATGCTAGTAGGCGTTGCTAAAGTCTATATGGCTTCTTGAATGTTATCACTGTTTTTCAGGGTGGAATGGTAGATGACATCAAGGTGATAAATGATGACAATGGGAAGAATTTTTTCTACCAGCTGTGGTACGAAGGAGATTGTGCCCGCTTTGAAACCCCGCCCACCTTCGATCCCCCAGAGGACTGCAAGTACAAGTGAGTCGTCATTTAAATTTCACAGCCTCATCCAGTGTGTCTGACATTGTATTTGTCTGATTTGTGGTAAGTATAATAAATTGGATCCAATGCCATGTTCTAGGTTCTGTGCCAGCTGTGTTCGTGTTGAGGAGAGGGAGGAAATGGCTACGCCCCGGGTGTTTGAACCCGTGGAGGAGGAGGACCACGACTCCAAGGCAATCTTTGCTCTGGCCTGCCTGAAGGGAGAAACGTTCAGAGTGGGAGACAGTGTGTACTTGCCACCTGATGCCTTCAACTTTAGGTGAGTGAAGATTCTTGAGCTCAATGCACAAATCTCCGTTTGCACATCGTTTCATAGGATGAAGTCAGCTTTAAGGAAAGCGCTGGGTCCAAAGACTAAGGAAGCAGTGTTTATTAGGCTTGGCCTCTGCTTCTCTGCTGTAGCCTGGACGCTTCAGATTTCACAGGATTCCCTGAGGGAAATTCTAGGCAAATCCTTGTAGTGGAGGAAATTCTCCAACAGTCATGGAATGTATTAGGGCGTTTATTAATTTAAACTTCATGGTTTGTCCCAGCGTGAAGGCTGCCAGTCCAGTGAAGCGCTCCCACAGGAAGGAGGATGTGGATGAGGAGCTCTATCCGGAGTACTACAGGAAGCATTCAGACTACATCAAAGGATCCAACCTGGACGCCCCAGAGCCTTTCAGAGTGGGGCGCATCAAGGAGATCTTCTGCCCCCGACGCAGCAGCGGAAAGACTGACATGTCCGAAGTCAAGCTGCGCCTGTACAAATTCTACAGGTGAGCAGCTTAAATGTAATAGGACATCTACCAAGGAGGCAGCTTTTCAATTTAGACTATTAGCTTTTTAGCTTAATGTCTTCATTTAATGGAACGTGAAGGGGCTGCCTGGACTCTTCTTTCTCCTGTGGTTTTTAACTGCTCTCCCTGCCTTCATCAGACCAGAGAACACTCACAAGGGGGCCAAGGCTGGTTACCACACAGACATCAACATGCTGTACTGGAGCGATGAGGAGGTGACCGTCAGCATGGCGGACGTGCTGGGTCGATGTCGTGTGGAATACGGAGAGGACCTGAACGAGAACGTCCAGGACTACTCCTCAGGTGGACCGGACCGATTCTACTTCCTTGAGGTGAGGCAGACTGGATGTGTTGGCTTTCATATCCACATGACTCCTGTAACTTTCCCAACTTAGTGTACAATCTGTACTCTTCTGTCACATACTGCTGACATTTATACTTGGTATAACTGTGTTTGCCCCAACCACACTTGCCCCAGCTTGGCTGAAGCTGTGCCCTTTGTCTCCTACATACCGGTCATTGTAACCTCTCTCTTAAAAATAGGCTTAAACCAGCTCAGTGATTTATTAGAAACATCTGGTAAGTCTTCATGAAGTGGGAGACAATGGGGGGCCTTCGTTCTCCAGCAGACAAAGGAAAGGAGCATGATCAGCAACTACGTTTAAAATAAGTTGATTATTGTAATTTTACCAATGTTTAAACAGGTGATTGAAGAACTCTCCTAGTTAGGAATACAGCTGGAAGAAACATGAACTGTCTTGCTGAGGGACAGCTAGGTTAGCCAACTACTGAAATGAGAGGGATGTGCTACTTGAAGACCCTCTACATGAATAGCTACATAAACATTAATGTTGATTAGATTGGAGAACCATAGAGTATCTTTTTCAAAAGCAAAAAAATATTTATTTTAAAGGGAATTCCATGTAATTTCTTCCCCCCCCAAAGGCTTACAATGCCAAGTCCAAGAGCTTCGAGGACCCACCCAACCACGCCCGCTCAGCTGTGAAGAAGGGCAAAGGCAAGGGTAAAGGTACGTCTCCTCAGCCCTTCTCTGTGCCAGTCAGTGGGTGAGGTAGTCCAGCTGTTCACTGTGGCTCCACTCTGTCCAGGTAAAGGCAAAGGGAAGTCCTCCATGGCTCAGGAACCCCAAGATCAGGAGCCTGAAGCCCCTAAGGTCCCCAAGCTGCGTACCCTGGATGTGTTCTCTGGCTGCGGAGGGCTGTCCGAAGGCTTCCATCAAGCTGGTTAGTATCTAGTACATAGAAATAGAATGGATAGAAAGGACATTGAACTGCTTGGCGGGGTCAATCGATTAGCACACAATGGCGATTGTTAGTTGTCACTGTTACGACACGCAAATCGGTTTAATGCGGAAGTAGGCTGGAAGATCTTTGCAATGGAATGGTACATAAATGGCTGCTGATCAGACAATTCTGCTACATTAATTTGAATTGGAATGACCTTTCTATCCATTCCATTTCTATGATCTGGTACAGCTGGGCACAATGACGAGCATACAAGCGCTGTCATCCTTCAGGAATGATGGGAACATTTCTCTCTCTACCTGTCATGTTCCTGAGGTTTTCTGAACGGTTTAAATGGTGCTCCCGTCAGGTATTGCTGAATCTCTGTGGGCCATCGAGATGTGGGACCCAGCAGCCCAAGCCTTCAGGCTGAACAACCCGGGGACAACAGTGTTTACTGAGGACTGCAACGTGCTGCTGAAACTGGTTATGTCCGGGGAGAAGACTAATTCCCTGGGCCAGAAGCTGCCCCAGAAAGGAGATGTGGAGATGCTGTGTGGAGGCCCTCCATGTCAAGGCTTCAGCGGCATGAACCGCTTCAATTCCAGAACCTACTCAAAGTTCAAAAACTCCCTGGTGGTCTCTTATCTCAGGTCAGTACCTCATGCAGACTCTAAGTAGAGATGGTACGGTACATTTGGTGTGTAATTACTTACCTTGAAGTGATGTTTCTTGCACTCTCGTAGCTACTGCGACTACTACAGACCCAAGTTCTTCCTGCTTGAGAATGTGAGGAATTTTGTGTCCTTCAAAAGTTCCATGGTCCTGAAACTGACTCTTCGCTGTCTAGTCCGTATGGGCTACCAGTGCACCTTTGGAGTCCTTCAGGTGAGTTATCGGTGAACGTCAATTGGTGTATCCTGTCCAATTTGGGAACGAAATATCCAATCTACTTTTTGTACAGGGCTCCAGACTGCAACTAAATAGTCACTTGTTGCTACCTTCAAATCTTAAGTGACTACTACATGATTATCTAGTGACTTACAGTAAAACTACAGGGAAAATATAGGGTAATGTGCCTTGGTCAAGGACACAACATTTGGCATACTCTAGTAGTCTCATAACCCAGACTGCTACTTCCGCAGTTTTTGAATGGCTACAGTATGTATGTCTGGACAACTAAAATTTAGAGCACAGGGAGGGACCGGACATTTAACAAGCAAAGGGAATTTTTGTTTGAAACACCTTCCGCTGGGTTTCAAATCTGCATTCTTACAGCTATAATCGTTCACAGCATTTTAATTAAGATAATGAATGTTTGTTAATACAGTGCAGGTTTCTTCCTGCCAAATCACCCCTCATAGTTGGGTAGAGCCTACACTAGAGCCTATGTCTGACACTCAGCATTTCTTGAAGTTTGTGTTTTTGCAATGTTCAATAAATGGATTTTGCATGCGTTTAATTTCAAACTTATACATTCACAATTCTTGCCAAAATGTGTAGTGGTTAATGTGTTTACTGTAGGTTTGTCATGCCAGGATATTCCACCATGGAACAGCTGCAGCATTAAAATTCACTATCTGTGTAGTCAAAAATGTTTGATACTATTTAAATGGTTAAATTTCAAATGTCCCCCCTAGTGTTTTTAGATTATTGCAGTCTTGTGTAGCCAGAACTACAGTAGCTGTATGATTTACTACACTTCCCCTGCTATGTTGATGGGACAATTACACAGCGCTCACACCTGCATCTCTTAAAACTTGTTCGTCTTCAGCTTGGTTCCTTCTACCAACTGACTCGCTACATCACACAGGATTTTATGCATCTTCCAGATCAGCATGCGGGTCACGTTTTTGAGGCCCTCATTCCTACAATTCTGCTGTGTGGGAACATGCCAATGGAAATTGAAATTCTATGGAAATTGTCTTCATTTGCATAATAATCTATCGGTTTTCTCTTGTAATGTAAAAAAGCCTTTAGTCTGTAGCCTAAATATGTTGTAAAAGCCTTTATGGTATGACTAAGTTTGCTGTATAATGTCCTCCCAGGCTGGGCAGTATGGTGTGGCCCAGACACGGCGTAGGGCCATTATTCTGGCAGCGGCACCCGGGGAGAAGCTGCCTCGTTACCCAGAGCCCTTGCACGTGTTCGCCCCACGGGCCTGCTCTCTCAGCGTGGTGGTGGACGATCGGAAGTACTTCAGCAATGTCACACGGTAACCAGCCCGCCTGTGTACACCAGTGGTGTTGCATATTGGAATGCGTTTGTCTGGCTGTGTCCGGAGGTTCAATGAGTTCCGTCCTGTTTTCAGAGGTAACGGTGGGGTGTACAGGACGATCACGGTCAGGGACACCATGTCAGACCTGCCTGAGATCCGTAACGGAGCGTCTGGTCTGGAGATCTCGTACAACGGAGAGCCCCAGTCGTGGTTCCAGAGGCAGATTAGAGGCACTCAGTACCAGCCCATCCTCAAAGACCACATCTGCAAGGTAACTTGGAATGGATGTTACAGAAGGAATTTAGGCTTGAATTCACAACATACAATTGCAAAGGCAATGTATCATTACCACCTCTGCAGGTAACAACCTGTAGTGATGGTTCATTCAAACTCATTGGTGTAAGATGTCATGTTGTACATGATCTTGGTTTTACTGGGTAGGATCTGGTGGGGCCTGGTCCTTGAAGGGTCCACGGCTCTGCTTCTGTTTTTGGAGCACCCAAGGTTTTCTTATTCCACAATTTGAATAGTAATTCTAGGTAAAGCGTACCCCGTCTTTGTTTCCAGGACTTAAGTGCCCTGGTAGCAGCCCGTATGAGGCACATCCCTTTGGCCCCGGGCTCTGACTGGAGGGACCTGCCCAACATCGAGGTCCGCCTGAAAGACGGGACCACAACCAAGAAACTCCGCTACACACACCCAGACAAGAAGAACGGCCGCAGCAGCTCTGGAGCACTGAGGGGTGTTTGTACATGTTCAGCAGGTAAGGTTTCATATTAATCTGTTCAGTTACTGCTCTGTAGAACTGATTTGTTTTGAAGACCGAGTGCAAATTAACACGCACACCAAAGACGACAAAAGGACAGCTTTTACCCACAAGCCATAAAGCGACTCAATATTTGAACTGGCACACATCCCTGTGTGTATAATTTATTTTCTGGAGCTTCTACGATTTAAAATAAAAAATCCAAGCATGTAACTGGAATAGGAGCATGTAACTGGAATAGGAGCATGTAACTGGAATAGGAGCATGTAACTGGCACAAAATAGGTTAATTGTTATTGCGAAATCCCAAGCAGCTGCTTCATTCTGATTCACTGACCTGCCCCCCAGGGAAGCCTTGTGACCCTGCTGACCGGCAGTTTAACACTCTGATCCCCTGGTGCCTACCCCACACGGGGAACCGCCACAACCACTGGGCCGGCCTGTACGGCAGGCTGGAGTGGGACGGCTTCTTCAGCACTACAGTCACCAACCCTGAGCCAATGGGCAAACAGGTGAGCCAACACAACCAGCTGTTTTACCTTTAAGGTGTGTTGCTTTTAATCCAGTCCTGCAGTTGCTGCTGGTGTTAATTGTAGTGCATTTCAGGGTCGTGTCCTGCACCCGGAGCAGCACAGAGTGGTCAGCGTGAGGGAGTGTGCGCGCTCTCAGGGCTTCCCAGACACTTACCGCTTCTTTGGGAACATTCTGGACAAACACAGACAGGTGCGGGTCATCCTCCATTAGATATTCCACTGTAACCCCACCCTGAAACACCTTCAGTGACTATTTTATTCTTCCCCATCATGCAGGTTGGCAATGCTGTTCCTCCTCCCCTGTCTAAAGCCATTGGTCTAGAAATCAAGAAGTGTGTCCTACAGAGGATTAAGGAGGAAAATGAGAACACAAAGGACAAAGGTGAGGGCTTCTTGTGCCCTATTATAGGTGCAGTGTTTATCTGTATGTAGTGCCCTATTAGAGGTGCAGTGTTTATCTGTATGTAGTGCCCTATTAGAGGTGTATTTATTCCTGAAGATGTAACCTGTCATAATGTCTATGATCAAAACAGTTAACCTAAATTATTTCCATATCATTGAGCCAAACAAGGTTTTTTGGTCACCTTGACCAGTTACACAACTATACAATTTGAAAGGTGCATGATGTCCTACTGCTTGGTAGACATTTGAAACAGTTACAGAATGTTGTTCAATGTAGGTGGTAAAATGTAGTTCACTACTGAATTGTTAGGCTAATTTTTGTTTCCTCTGCCAGACAATGGAACGCAGGTGAAGACTGAGAAGATGGAGGTGTCAAACCAGTAACCTTTCATATTCCCAAACAATTCCTACTGAGAATTATGAATTTCCCTGGAAGTCTGTATCCCACCACGACTCTGGAGCATTTTTCCGAGTTTTAATGAGCTGGCCATTGGCTAGGAACTTCCCAAATGGCTTCTCTATGGACAGTTTGTGCAGTAACATTCCATGTTTATGATTTTCTAAATGTGATTTTAATTGTGTATTTGCAAATATCTGCTCGGAGAGTGGAAATAAATTGTATGTAGTTTTTATATGTTGTAATATTTCAAATAAAGCGCTCATCAAATGGCAGTTTTTTTCACTGTATACTATCCTAAAAGCCCACCTACCTTATCAATTATTTAACTCCGCTGTCAACATAATCAAAGTTTGGCACACCTTACTCAGTAAAAGCATGGAGTCTCTTCCTGTAATGTTTGAGGTTAAGGAACACATTTCGAGGGATTTTGGATCATTCCTCTATGCAGATCCTTTCAAGATCCTTCACATTTTTGGATTTGCGTTCACCAACTGCCCTCTTCGACACAGCCCACAGGTTTTCAATTGGACTGAGGTCTGGCGACAGATTGCCATGGCAGAACATTGATTTTGTCACAGAATCATTTGTGTGTGGATCTTCATGTATGTTTTGGGTCATTGTCTCTTTGGAAAGTCCATCTACAGCCGAGTCTGGCCGAGATTCAGGTAAAATTTCCTGACTTTGTGGAATTCATTATGCCCTCCATATTGTCTGAGGTGCCTCTCCTTTGCATTTGCAAAATGACATTCTTTTGCTTGAGGGCCACATTGAGTTCTTGAAACAAAGTGAAGGGCTGTAATACATAGCTATGTTTGGGAAAAAAATGAAATTTTATTTCATTAAATTACCCCCCACACACAGCCCACAGAAAATACATGATTGTATTTCCAACACCATTTCTTTGATTTTTCAGAATTATCCCTTGTTTGTTTCAAGCTTATAGCATTCTCAGACACCTGCGAATGAAGACAACCGTGCATATGGAAAGTCATTCAAATATAATGAACCCTTTAAGGTTGAAGTCCACCTGGTACTATGTTGACATTTTGGCCACTGCAAAGATCACACTGTGTCCTACAGTGAAGTGCCTTATACTTTTGGATTCAGAAGACTCTTGGCTACAAGATGAGTACGTCTACCCAAACTTTTGAGACAATGACTTCATGCAGGATGTCATTTAGAGCCAAAAATTAAGCTTTGTTATAAAATGTAAAATACATTCAAACCATGATCAACATCACTTTACAATCCATATTGGCACTTCCTGCTTCCTGTCTAATGTGTTTAATCAAAATAAAGTTGCAAAAAGGTGCAATATCTTTGGCTGCCATTAAACTGCATGGACAATCCACCCCTCATTATTTACAGCAACTTCCTCTTTCAAACAGTACAAAGTATAGTTTCTAGCATATATACGGTCCGGGAGATATGACTCATTGACCCTCTCAATCATCAATCAAATTTGATGGGTAATTAATCTTTAAAAATCACATTGTGTGCCAAATCAAATGGTTCGGCGGCCCGTAGTTTGCCCACCCCTGGTCTACGACCATTTCTCTTTTGAACTGCCAGTTCTTTTCTTCATGGTGTTGGATGACAAAGGGATATTGCACGTGTGTTACCTCAGTTTTACACCCTAGTGGAACAGGAAATGATGTAATGGCTAAATATATTTCCATTGGACTTAAGTGGATTTTAATTTTGGTACACATTACCTTTAATATATACTATGGGGAGAACAAGTATTTGATACACTGCCGATTTTGCAGTTTTTCCTACTTACAAAGCATGTAGAGGTCTGTCATTTTTATAATCTTCAACTGTGAGAGACAGAATTCAAAAATCCAAAAAATCACATTGTATGATTTTTAAATAATGAATTTGCATTTCATTGCATGACACGAGTATTTGATAAATCAGAAAAGCAGAACTCAATATTTGGTACAGAATCCTTTGTTTGCTATTAGAGATCATATGTTTCCTATAGTTCTTGACCAGGTTTGCACACACTGCAGAAGGGATTTGGCCCACTCCTCCATACAGACCTTCTCCAGAGCTTTCAGGTTTTGGAGCTGTCGGTGGGCAATACAGACTTTCAGCTCCCTCCAAAGATTTTCTATTGGGTTCAGGTCTGGAGACGCTTCTTACGGAGCCACTCCTTAGTTGCCCTGGCTGTGTTTCGGGTCGTTGTCATGCTGGAAGACCCAGCCACGAGCCATCTTCAATGCTCTTACTGAGGGAAGGAGGTTGTTGCATCTCACGATACATGGCCCTATCCATCCTCCCCTCGGATACGGTGCAGTGGTCCTGTCCCCTTTGCAGAAAAGCATCCCCAAAGAATGATGTTTCCACCTCCATGCTTCACGGTTGGGATGGTGTTCTTAGGGCATCCTTCTTCCTACAAACACAGCGAGTGGATTTTAGACCATAAAGCTCTTATCAGACCACATGACCTTCTCCCATTCCTCCTCTGGATCATCCAGACGGTTATTGGCAAACTTCAGACGAGCCTGGACATGCGCTGGCTTGAGCAGGGGGACCTTGCCTGCGCTGCAGGATTTAAATCCATGACGGCGTAGTGTGTTACTAATGGTTTTCATTGAGACTGTGGTCCCAACTCTCTTCAGGTCATTGACCGGGTCCTGGCGTGTAGTTCTGGGCTGACCCCTCACCTTCCTCATGAACATTGATGCCCCACGATTTGAGATCTTGCATGGAGCCCCAGACCGAGGGAGATTGAACGCCATCTTAAACTTCTTCCATTTTCAAATAATTGCATCAACAGTTGTTGCCTTCTCACCAAGCTGCTTGCCTATTGTCCTGTAGCCCATCCCAGCCTTGTGCAGGTCTACAATTTTATCCCTGATGTCCTTACACAGCTCTCTGGTCTTGGCCATTGTGGAGAGGTTGGAGTCTGTTTGAGTGTGTGGACAGGTCTCTTTTATACAGGTTACAAGTTCAAACAGGTGCAGTTAGTACATGTAATGAGTGTAGAACAGGAGGGTTTCTTAAAGGAAAACTTACAGGTCTATAAGAGCTGTAATTCTTACTGGTTGGTAGGTGATCAAATACTAATGTCATGCAATAAAATGCAAATTATTTTTTGAAATCACACAATGTGATTTTCTGATTATGTGTTTTAGATTCTGTCTCTCACAGTTGAAGTGTACCTATGATGAAAATGACAGACCTCTACATGCTTTGTAAGTAGGAAAACCTGAAAAATCAGCAGTGTATCAAATACTTGTTCTCCCGTGTGTGTGTGCGCGCGCGCGTGTATATAGAAATCATTTAGAAACTATTTATTCTTCATCTTAGAATCTTAAACCTGGACATGTTCAGACAGAACGCAAGTAATACCGGATAGAAGGAATGACAAGTCTTGTTTTTCATCACACTTTTATTACAATAACAGCCATATTCTAGTATAAGAAGAATATAATCTGGTATCCTTGTGAAATATTTCATCTGAATGTCTTTAATTATTTGACGGTCTGGGGAAAGAAAAGATGGTTGAAAGTAAATCAGTAAAATGTTTACAACTGAACATTTAAAACAGTATCCACTGATAAGGCAAATGAAACCTATCATCCACTTCACCCAAGAATATGCAAATGAGTTTCTCAGAGTACTCACTTGGCCCATTCCACGTTGAGGATAAGATGGTCGTATCCAAACCCTGACACTCCTGCAATGGCTCTAGCTGCATCTTCTCTCCGGTGGAAACTAATGAAGGCAAAGCCCTGAAAGACGAGGTCAAAACCAAAGAGAAAACATCAATCCATCCCTTCAAGCAAATGTCCATATGAATCTACAAAATCACTTAATATCAAAAATCTAATACAGATTAGAGTACTTTGCCTTCAGAAGAGCTCCAATCCTTATTGTAATTCTGTCATAAAACTGATTCTAGTACTGTACCATAGCCTTTTTGGAATAAAGGAAGTAGATATCTAATTTTCCACTGCACTCTAGAACATAAATGTTCACAGATATTTTGACCACATCAGAGAGGACAAAATTCATTTGACGTCATCCAGAGTTCGTTGAACCACTGCTGATATGTTTAGAGACATCAACCTGGAATATTGGAACAGAATGTGGGAATAGTGTTGGCACCACCTGGTGCACCTGGTCCTGTAACATGGCCTCCTGTACCTTGGCAGGTACACAACCATGGAAAGTAATGATCAAGAGTAATGATCAAACCCAATGACTGCCCCAAAGTGCCAGTGCATATCATTACAGACTCCTCCCCCATGTTTAACAGCTGAGATCCAGGTCCTTTGTGCGTTGGCCTTCGATATAAGCAGTTTTGGAATGGCAGTCCTGCCATAAACTCCAGTTTTACAAAGCCCACTATGTAGTTCTTTGAGACTGGGTTCACAGAAGTGCTGATTCAATGCTGTGGTCATTTTTGAAGCTGTACTTTTGGGGCATTGAGCATCCTGTTATGCATCCATTTATCCTGGCCAGACCACAGTTACTGTTTGCAAAGGCTTTCATCATAGAGCCAGCAGACTCAAATCAAGAAATAAAATCACTAATTATCCAGGCGCCAAAAAAATAATCACAACAGCTGTGACTTTGGTTAAAGCAGCACAGAAATTGATCACATATAAACCTGGGCTGGTAGTTTGATGAAATTGTCTCAGCTGCACACAGGGTAAAGTACAGAGGGGTTGGATTGTAGACATCCATGACTATCAACAAACATATCCAGTCATAAACTTCATATTACAATCTGTTTAGCCATGCAAGAAAATGCAAAAGGAAGGAAAGAATGCAACAGTTGGTCTGCAGTGTCATTGAGCTTATTCAGCAGCCCATCTTTTTATTTTCGTCCAGATATCAGTGCAAAAAAATCTTAAAGACGAAAACGTGCCGAAGTTCAGAGAGAGGTTGAAACTCATGGTGAGAACCACCTTAAATTTTATCTGGATTGAAACAGTAAGGGATTGGTTGCATCTGTAAAAGCAGTTGTCAGAAAGCAAACAAGATGCCAAAACGTATGAATTTCTGAAATCAATTCCTAATTTGTGATTGTTAACTCCAGTTGCTTTGGGACCATTAGCATGTTACCCGTGCCATTAGTATGTTTATCATGAACGTTTACTAGGGCCCTTACCTTGGACTGGCCAGTGTTCTTATCCTTGGCCAGGTAGATCCTGGAGATGGAACCGAATGGCCTGAACAGCTCCTGTAGATCTGTCTCCCGAGTGTCCTCAGAAAGGTTGGTCACACGGATGGTGGCGTTGTCGTCAGCTGAGGAAAGATACCGTGAGTTACCCAAGGTATGGAACTTCAGTTCTATGAGGAGTGTACCTGCATACAGGGACTCTGCTCCTCTTGGTTTAACACGATGCGCCCCAATTTACAAACACTGTTAGTGAGAGTTGAGTTCAATCTACCTCCAGCCACTGTCACATCACAGAGTTCAAATTCACAGATGAAATACATTTTGCTCTTGATTTCATGTCTGGATAAACTGGACCGTGAGTCTTATCAAGAAAATTAAACAAGTTTAAGGGGTTGAGGTGTCCTAGTGTTTGAGAGTTGGCTTGTTACTGTAGTAAAACACAGGGTGTGAAGATACGTACAAGCACCACGGCGGTTGGGCTGCATGGACTCTCCTCTGCGCGTGCTGCCATCCCTCAGGCTGGGAGGAACATACTTCCCCGTCTTGCTGCCAGCGGCCGGTGTGGCTGGCTCAGGTTCGTCTAAAAAACGTGTTTAAAAACAATCCATTACAATAATCCAGTCATGAACTACAACGACTGCATGTTTACAACCCAATTGTCAACTTTCAAGCTTTTGTAAATGTTGGCAATACCTCCTGCAGACTTGGTGGTATCTCCAGTGGACAGCCCCAGCTGCTCAGCCAGCTCCTTCTGCATGGGGCCCAGGGTGTCCTTGTAGGGGCAGCGGGTGGTCCAATGGTCTCCTTTACAGATTCGACAGGACACAATCTTCTGTCCCTTCAGCTTGTTCATCGGATCCTCCTCCTGGTCTTGGGAATTCAGGTCCTGAGATAGAAATCAGATGAATCAATACTTCATCAATACTGAATCCTAATAGGTTGAAATACTGTTTATCAATACTGAACCATAACAGATTTGCATACTGAACCATAATAGGTTTGAAGTGAAAGAATTTATGGAATATTCAGAAATCAATACACAATATTAGGGATGCAACAATGCACTCCAAGCTGGTCAAAAATATATGAAAATAGGTCTCGAATCGGGTAGGTGGAAATATTAATTGAAATGAGACGCAGGTTTTAAACAGCAGGGGCACTGAAGCTGTGTACTTTTGAGCTTGCTTTACAGGCACGAGCAAAGTTGTAGCACTAAACAGTTGGAAGACTAAAACTTCAGCGCCCCTGCTATTTAAAACGTTTATCGCGATACGTTAAACAACTCCACCGACATAATTGGTCACATATTTACATAAAGTTTCGACCAGCTCGGAGAGCATCGTTACATCCATACATAATATAAAAACATTTTCGCTGGTGTTACTTAGAAGGCAGATGATGACATGGATTAAAGGAAACCTCTCTCAGTAACTCCTAACCTCTTTGCTGGAGATGAAGACCATGAAAACATCATCACTGACTGTGGTGTCAGCAACATTAGGACCTGGCGGGTCACGCTCAGAGTCGCCAAACTTCTTCCAGTTCTGATGAGTGCAGCAATAAAAGTAATGCTAGTTAAATACCATAACATTTTTACATACAATTCAGTTCAACTCAACACTGACACAAAAGTAACACTGACCTTTCTCCTGGCAACAGCTTTTGAGGCCTTCCTAGTCTCAATTTTGAAGGTGCGAATAATCTAGAACACAGACAGTTTATGTTGTAAATATGCAGAATATTCAGAAAATAATCTAGAACAGAGGTGGTTAATGTTGTTAATATGTAGACCACTCAGTTAATACCTACCTATTGATGACAACTGGTTAAAGTTCCTATTTGTAGGATTTCGACTCAAAAACAGAACCAGTTTCTATTTCGTGTGACCATCTTACAAACACTCAGGTACAGAAGCACTAAAGTTCTTTAAAATTTGATCAAAACTGAAAGTATCAAAGAGAAGGCGAAAGGTCGGTGTAGACACTCACGTTATAGTTCTGTACCAACATGTCATTCGTTTACAACTGACAGAATCTGTCCATTGGCATTTTTTCATTGTACTACAATAGTGTAAATAGTAGATGAATGGGTCAATGAGCGCGAGAAACAAAAAAAATCACCTTAAACTTCTTTCCATCCTCATCGATCTTGTATTCTGTAATGGTTTTAATATTTCCTTTGACGGTCTCTTTAGGAGGAGGCAGGGTACCTGGTGGTTAGACATGACAACAAATTGTACGTAGAGTACCATACATACCACCAATAAAAACGTGTTTACCAACATTCACTTAGTGACGGGTTTAACGTGTCCTACAGCTGCTATCTACATACTTTAACTATTGACATTGTGTTTACGTGTCGTGTAAATTTTTTTTTAGCCAATTTAGCAAACGTGGTGTAGTTACCTACTGATTTAGCTGGATAGCAACAGGCTAGGCTAACTAAACCAATCTCTCCCCTAACATTGACAATACAGTACCTTGATTAAACGACGTTTTACTTTAATATAATATTGACTAACTGAACACAAGGATGCATTACAGACAGGACAACTAGTTAATAACATGTGTTAACGAGTAAAGGTACACGTGGAAACAGCCTTGCTATCAGGTTAACAAGCTAGGCTAACTAGATTAGCTAGCTGTATACAGTACCTTCATCCCCCTCCTCTTCAACCTGATCAGCCCAACTGGGCTTGGAACTAGAAATAAGTATTAATATAGGGCATTAGTGGAATGAACACACAATATAACTACGTAGCAATGACAATTTGTACATTTTCATGTAAAACAACTCACTCGTCGTATTCAATCGACGGCATCCTATCCGCGGCACAAAACAAGGAAAGTTAGAAGAGCGAGAGAAGAACTAACAAAAAGGTTAGCTAGAGCGCCACCAGTATGTACGGAGGACTCAATGTCCTTCTTCTTCTGTGGGGGTTCAACGGCGGTTGGCATCCAACGTCATTGGTGAATTCCTGCCACCTACTGTAATGGAGTGTGGGCCAGCCTCAGGGAGGACCTATGGGGAGGGCCTAGATTCTCCATGCCAAACCAGTTTCCTCAAGGAACACAAACAAACGCCTCAACACTGCGTCTGAACACCCCCTACCCAAAACAGACTCTAAACACAATGCACGGTGCACCCCATCTGTACTCAGACCATAGATTGTGACTCAGACCCAGGTGCAACCTCTCCCTCCCACAGGACCGTTTCTAGCACTGAGGCTGACACGTTCGCCTGGCAACACTCTATTATGTCAGCAACACAAACTCAGATTTTTTCCTTTCAGAATAATAGTGCTCATTTTTATTCATTGCATAACCCGCAACCCACATAAATGAGACCTGCACCCCCTCCCTTCCTATCCTGTGCTTCCAACACCCTGTTTACAATGTCCTGCCCCCTAGTGGAATGACTGCAAACACCTCACATGAATCCGTGTAAATCACCACCCTTTCTGTCTTTACTTCCTTCCCCCACCGTAATGCAAACTGTACCGCCATAAACACCACTGTGAAAACTGCCTAGTGATCAGTAAACCTGTTAGAGACACTCACACCCACTCCCCAGACTATAAAAGCTGGCCCTGTCCAACCCGTCTCTAGGTCCTTAGAACCATCCGTGTACACCACAGCTTTGATACCTATCATCCAGGTGCCTCCTAACCAACTTGGCTACACAGACGCTCCTTCTGTACACTTTCTAGAATATTCAGATCCACCACTAGAGGCCAACAAGGAGGCCTCAGAGGCAAATCCACCGTGGGACTAAACTCCCCATCTCTGAAACCCACCTCTCTGGCCTGTGCTTCCCCTACCCACTCAAAGCTCATGATATCCCTCACACCGTGTTAGCAACACCCCACCAACACCTGTTTCATAGGGTGTAACCCCCCCATGTCCATATAAATTTAACCAGTAAGTGCTGTCTCCTTAAATATAATGGCATCTTGCCCACCTCCACCTGTAACGCTGAAACCGGAGCGTTTCAAAATGCCCTAGTGCAGGGGTGTCAAACCGGATCCACAAAGGGCCTAGTGTCTGCAGGTTTTTGCTTTTACCTTGTACCTGAATGATTGAATGTCACTAATTAGTTAGGATCTCGCCTCACCTGGCAGTCTTAATAGTTCTTAATTGGGCACTAATTGAAGGGAAAGACCAAAAACCAGCATACACTAGGCCCTCCGTGGAACCGGTTTGACACCTGTGCCCTAGTGAATAAGCTGGTGTTTCTCAAACATTTTTAAATGTTGTACCCCCTTTGAATTGCCTTTTTAAGTACCCCTTGACCAGCACCAAGTACCCCCTGTACCACCAGCACAAAACATTTTTGTTAGAAAAAGTCTTTATAAATGAGGTACAATTCAGCGCCGGCAGTGATAGATTCACTAAACAACAAACTTTTTGAAACAAAAACATTTAAATGCTACATTTCCAATGTTTAGAATCCATCACTTAATTCATTCATAATTATAATATAATTATTTTAGGAAGTATGCATGACATATTTTTTAGTTAACAACAATTTCATGTACCCCCTGCAGTACTCCAAAGTACCCCTAGGGGTACACGTACCCCATTTGAGAAACACTGCTCTAAGCCCCTGTGCCTATACCACCAACGGCCTGGGGAGAAGGGGGGAGACGGGGATGAATGAGCCAATTGAGAAATAGGGATGATTTGGTTGCCATGATAGTTTGATGGCCAGATTGGAAATGTGTCCAGGACACCGGGGTTAACACCCCTACTCACGAATAGTGCCATGGGATCTTTTAGTGACCACAGAAAGTCAGGACACCCGGTTAATTGGAGTTAGGCATTTCCCTGTTCAGTTTCTCATTTTGTAAATGTAATGAGGCTGTTGTTGAGGGTATTGGTAGGAGGCAGAATGCAGTATCTTGCTATCACTCTCTTTATTAGAGACAACTGGTTTTCACAGTACATATAAATACTGTTAAGATTGGAGGAGCTTACTAGACACATTTCTGTAGAACAGAAACACATGTGCAATCGCGCCTACTGTAAAATATGTGGTACAGGCACGATAGCAATTACCAAACATGACTTAGATCAACAACTTAACATGAATTACCAACAGATACATTTTATGTGGTATTGGTCACGATAGTAACCAATGAAATAAAAGGTCCTTTTAGCTCGATCCTCTCCTTCTGGGTTACAGGGAATAATGACACACAACAGACACGCAAACCGAGGGAACACTTATACAAACACTGAGAGGAAACGGAGCAACGGGTGAACATGATTAGTGGTAAAAGGCAGACAGGTGAGATGAAGTCCAATGAGAAAGTGACAATAAACGTCCTGGTCACAAGTTAGCTCCAAACACCCTCATTTGGCACAGTGCCCATACAAGATTGTGACAGTAAAAGTCAATAAATAAAATATAGCTACATTTCAAATAGTTATGTTGTATGTAAACACTTCCAAGGGCATTTGTTTGACATGATTTTATCTGAAAATATTATAGTGAAAAAAATGTTTTTCCGAACATTGGAAGGATGTGGAAGTGCATTTACTATAGCTACAGTTATTTACAGAAAACTTGTGAAATACATGGAACAATTTCATTATCAGAAACACAGTCGTAAGCACAACCATCCATAGAGCAGATAGCGCATACCCTGTCTTATTCATACCCTGTCTTATTCATACTCTGTCTTATTCATACCCTGTCTTATTCATACTCTGTCTTATTCATACTCTGTCTTATTCATACCCTGTCTTATTCATACCCTGTCTTATTCATTCTCTTGTCTTATTCATACCCTATCTTATTCATTCTCTTGTCTTATTCATACCCTGTCTTATTCATACTCTGTCTTATTCATACCCTGTCTTATTCATACTCTGTCTTATTCATACCCTGTCTTATTCATACCCTGTCTTATTCATTCCCTGTCTTATTCATTCTCTTGTCTTATTCATACTCTTGTCTTATTCATACGCTGTTTTATTTATACTCTGTCTTATTCATTGTTGTATTGGGCTCTTAGCCTCTACAGCAGGTCAATCCAATATTATCAAACACAGCCACATACAACAGTGGATGTATACACATGTTCATTGTTACCAGTCCCTTAGACAGCTGATAGGCCTTGTACAACCAGCCACATTCAGAGCCAGGTTCATTAATTCTCTGGTAGAGATAGTAGCATTGGAAGAGGTGATACGGTAAAAAGGAAATGGCAGACAGTACAACTGCTGCAAACACCATCAGGCCCACTTTCCTTTTCACGAGGCAGGTTATATTGTTATTTCTCCACACCACCCTTAACAAACCCCAGTAAGACACTGTCGTGACCAGGAAGGGAACAAAACACCCAACCACAGCCAGAAACACTTTGTAAGTGTAGAGTGAGGTTGCAACTTGCATGTTAACAGTGTCACAGTAGGAGTTCAGTACACACTGGGTCACGTTGTTTGCAGCAGGACATGTGGAGGTAAACTTCAACACAGGAGAAGAGATGGCTGTCACAAAGATCCAGACGATGACACTTGCAACATGGGCTTTGGCAGGGCTCACATGGTTCCTGCTGAAGAATGGGTGGACAATAGCAATATAGCGATTTACACTGATACACATGATGAAGTAGATGCTGACATACAGGTTGCAGGTGAAGAAGAAGCGTTCTATCTTACAGCCCGCAGACCCGTACATCCAGTTTCTCTCTTTCACATAGTAATCTATGAGCATGGGCAGGGTGACGCTATAGAGCAGATCGCTGATTGCCAGGTTACAGGACAGCACCATTCCGCTGTGCCAGTTACTTCTCTGTTTGGTTACCAGGAGCCACAGAGCAAACAGGTTACTAAAGAACGCCATGCAGAACTCAATGCAGTAGATCGATGAAAGGAACTTCTCTTGGAACTCTCCACCATTGCATGACATGTTGTGATCCATCTTTTGTTCTCTTTACATTTCTGTGGTAAAGGATAAAACAAGAAATGTATTTATTGCAAGTTGGCTTTCAAAGGTGATCTGTCAAGATCGCTGCGGGAGGGAAATAGAAAGATATTAATTGTATTTTATTTCGATCCATGCATTTTCAAGAATATCCGTAAAGTACAGGAAAATGAACCGGTAATTTGTTGCCAATAAAATTTACATTATTTCACAGACAGTTCTTTCAAAGTGATAATGTAATGTATAAACACAGTGATTATCTGTTAATCGAAGAAAACAATCAAACATAGTGGCCCTCATTTATGAAACGTGCGTACGACCTAAAACAGGCGTACGACGGGCGTACGGCGATTCTTACGCAAAGCAAGGGATTTATCAATTTGAACGTGATCGTAGGCTGCGATAAAATCTCACGTCTGGTCTGACTTCGTGTACGCAAATTCTATAGTGTGACTAGCCGTGTTCATGGTATAACCACCTT
>JACXGM010000734.1:38740-65639 GCA_016801145.1 Umbra pygmaea | reverse complement strand
ACTAAAGACGTTACACGTTAAAAATAGCTGGGATTTCAAAAACGTATAGAAATATTGTAAGAAATGGGTGCAGCATTTTGATGTTGACTAGTTTGTATGGCCTCCAAACTTTGCACACCGGTCCAGGAGCCCTGGGGGCTTGACAATATGCATTAAAAAGCCTTATTCGTCATGGTTTACATGCTTTTACACAAATAAATGAAATATACATATATTCTTTTTTTGGGATAAATATTTAATAAAACATAAAATTAAATGATCTAGGATGTTGGATTTCATTAATCCATGTTGTAGCCATGGGTCTGCTGAGTCCAAAACCATAAGGCACTTTACTGTAGGTCAAAGTATGACCTTTCCAGAGGCCAAAAGGTCATCTTTGTGACAGGCAGACCTAAAATAATAATAATAATTAATAATAATAATAATAATATAATAAAAACCCCTTAGACCTTGAAGGTTGATGTGAGCGGAACTGCTAGCAATGAAGAGTCTGCAGCTACCAACCTTAATGTTACCTTAGTCAATGACACCGATGTCAACAATAACGCGAGTAACAAAACACATGCATGGCATGAGTGTTTTTCAAGGGACACACACACACACAACTTGTTTAAATAAATACATTTATGTTGTTATGAATAACAATAAATTGTTGTTGTACCAGCAATATCTCCAAGTTTTGTTTTTCACTGAAGAAATCTCAAATGTTAATGATTTGCCAATGCAAGAGAGTACCAGCACCTTTTTCTTCCCACTTCAAGCACTGTACGGCAGCAACGGCCATACTCCATAACATGGCTGTGCGAGGAGGCACAACTATTCCGGAGGGGGAGAAGGTGGAAGCGGATGAGGAGGAAAATGGAGAGGGAGAAGTTGAGGTCCTCCACAGAGGGCTGCCCTGCACGCTGCAGGGGTTGAGTCAAGGCAGCTTTTGATTGCAAATGTTTTTGGAATGTTGGGTTTTCATGAGCTGTATGCCAAAATTATCAGTATTAAACAATAAATGACCTGAAATATTTCAGTTGGTGTGCATTGAATCTAAAATATATGAAAGTTAAATTTTTATCATTACATTATGGAAAATAATGAACTTTATCACAATATGCTAATTTCTTAAGAAAGGACCTGTATATGAATGTGCAGTGCACTTAGATTGACACTGCTTAATTTCCTTGTGGATAAATAAGGTATCTCATAGATAGAGCAAGATTTTATGCGTAAGTTTCCAATGGCAATAGAGAATCAGTTGTTGACTCATTAAGGATGACAGAATGACATACAATCTTGTTGATGATCAAGTATTTTTAATGAAAATGCGCGTACAAACACACACAGACACGGTCACTGGTGTGACTGTTGCTCAGCAACTATAAAGACAAACACATACCAAAAACAGGGTAGGAGCTGTAAACCAAAAAAAATTAAAAGTGTATTACATAATTTTTAGAAGTCGTTAAACCCACGTCAAGAAGCGGGACAACGGGATGAGGAGAGTGGATGGTTAGCGAGGGATACCCGGTTCGTCTACCAGTAACAACATCTCGTATGAACACATTACTGACAATTTGATAATTGAATAAGTAGTCTATATTTTACTGATAACTTAAACTATACTAAAATAAATGTTACTGGAATTATTTGAGGAATGTTTCATTTACATAGAACGTGTTGTCTTTCTTAACGCCGTATGCACCTTCGCGTGAAGTGAAAAATCGATTCCTGAGCAATTGATGCAAACTAATTCAGCACCTTCCCTTGGGACAGCGCCTTTGTAACGTCGCACTTAAGAGGCAGCGTGTTAAGAAGCTTCCTAAGGGAGACTTCGGGGAACACACTTAGGAACATAAACAACTTCGGTAAGATATCTTTTTGAGTCTTCTTAGCGGGCTAAGAGTGAACGTTATCGGGGAACCGGGCCCAGGTTTATAACTATTGGGCAGCCAACTATCAGAAGCTCCCATTCTGGTTGCATTCTCCAAGTCCTCCTTGGTGCAACATAGTGATGCGATCATACATGTCTACATCTTTAAAGGCTTTTCTTTGTTCTTCCCAAATCCCCCCTCTCGCTACACTGGCAACCCTGTAGTAGTACGGTCCACACTAAAGATTTGGTACCAGTTCCAGAATTATTTTAAATTCTCCTCTGCAGCCCTACTGACAAAAAACACATTGACATTTTTTCCGTTAGCTCCAAATAAAATATTTGGTTTCCTCCAAATTTTCTGGCTTTCCCGGTTTACCTACAAACCAGGTCTGTGATGCTCTATTGACTCCTATGCCCAGACAGAAACCAGAAATTTCTCAGGTCTATTCATGCATTATGGGTTTTGACAAACACTCCACCAACAAAGCTAAATCTGCCTGGGTTTTTTCTATTCCCTAAGCTGAGAGACTACTGGGACTTTATTGTCTAGGTTTTATCTAAAGTACTTCAAATTCGCCTGTTCCCCTGTCCCAATAGCAGTTTAGGTTGATCCTGAGGACTTACTCGCCTTTGAAACTTTTTTGTTCATTCTGTCATTGTATGATCTAGTCTTGTGTGTTTTTATGTTTTCATCTATTTGCTTGAAACATTCTGTATATTTCTGTTGTGTGTGTGTCTGGGGGCATCTACGTGGGGTTGGGGTTGAGGGGGGTCATGCTTGGTGGTGGGGTTGAGGGGGGTCATGTTTCTTGGCTGTTCTGTTGTGTGAGGGGCAGGTCTGCGTGGGGGATAAAAACTGTAAGGAGCATTTGTTTATTTGGATTTTTGTTAATCATTGTCAAGCCGTAATAAAATAATATTACAAAAAAATTAAAACCACTGGATAGGATGACAGCAGGGTACAGGATACAGGATAGCAGCTGGGTACAGGATAAGAGCTGGGTACAGGACGACAGCTGGGTACAGGATGACAGCTGGGTAGGGGAGACCAGGGGACAATTGTAACATTTTTCCTTTATCTCACAGACTACTTGAAATACACTAGTCATCTTTTGAGATAAGGAACACATATCTAAATCAATCCTGTGTGTTTCACCACAGGTTGGTAACAGATTGTATAGAGCAGTGGTTTTCAAACCTCTCCTCGGAGACCCCCAGCCATCTCAGAGTTTCCTATTAGCCCTGAACTAGCTCACCTGATTGAAGCAGGTAAGGGCTAGATGAGGAGTTAACAAGTAGATTCAGGTGTGCTAACTCTGTGCTACATGTAACATATGGCATGGGTGGGGGTCCTCCAGGTGAGGTTTGAAAACCACTGGTATAGAGAATGTTTAGGTTACTTACTTCTTGCATATTTAGGTTACTTACAGAAGCCCCTTCTAGAAACTAATTATTGTCTTATCGACACGTGGCCTTGACTCACATGTTGTCAGCAGGAACCCCAGTCATTCGGTCATCTTCTAGCATATTCCTTGCCTTAAGGAGCACATACTGTGTTACCCGGACCTGCTAGCCTAAATGACATAACCACCAGCCGCGGTCGGTGGATCTTAATTTGGGAGGACGGGCTCGTGTTTTGCTCGGGACCGGAGTGAATGGAATGTGCGCATCCCACGAAACCCAGCGTTTTTTCGTTTTGCACACTGGGTTTTGTGTGTTGCCCACCATTCCATTCATTCCGGTCCCGAGAGTAATGCGAGCCCGTCCTCCCCAATTAAGATCCACCGACCGCGGCTGACCACATATATATTCAATCTGGCGTACTACCACAGTCTAATATATAATAGATGGTCTGCCAAGGTGAAATTATCCTGCTCCTTTTCCAGAGGCAGAGATAGAATCCTACTGAGCAAATGCAGAATAAGTATCATCACTGTAACTTGTTCCTGATTGGAGGAACTTAGTGTGTTACAATTGCCCCCGGTCTCCCCTACAGGATGACAGCAGGGTACACGAAGACCCAATGTGAAGGGGTCACAGTTGCACTGGACTGTAACATGTTTGATGTGCAGCAAACCACGTTGAGTCTTCAGAGGGAAAAATAAATGTCACTCTCTCAGTCTGATATGTGAACGCTGTGTCCTCCCCCAGCCAGGCTTGAACCCTAATGCAGATTACATTCAGATCACACCTACCTTACTCTTGAAATAAACACATTTCATCTAGCCTTTCATCTCCCCTATGACTTTTACCATGCATCCTGTTGCTATTGAATCCTCTGCCCCCATTCATATTAGCATTAACTTTCAGAAGATTATTTTGAGAAAAAAAACTCTCAAGAACAAATGACAACACACAAATGTCTGGTACCATCCTAAACATCACCACACTGCAATGGACCACAGGCTCAGGATCTAAATCAATTAAGCCAAGGCTTTCTGAGGATCAGGACAGACATTTTGCTATAGGCCCCCAAATGGAGGGCCCTGCCTGGAGCACACTGACTGCATCTAGTATGTTCTCTGGTGCTCTACATTGTGTTTCTTATGGGCTGAGAGTACACACATGCTATACTTCCCTCTCTCATTTAAAGTCATTGAATGATGACTCTAGGGTCAAAACAAAGTCAAATTATTGGGATTTATGTAGAGTACGTTAGGCATCGCATAACTCCATAAATATCATCCAGGTCATCAGAAGATGGAACACAAACAATGAGAAATATCAGAAGGGGTTTAGCATAAGTTTGGAATTTTATTTTAGCACTGTTAAAGGCAGGCTGGAATAAGCAATTCATATAGCATATGGACACAGAAGTCAAGTAAAGCAACATACAAATTATGAGTATTTACTTCTGTGTTTCAGAGATTACTAGTTATTAAACATGAAGTAACTGCAGTGGGAAATGAAGTGACAAACTTGTCTTTACATATGGTAAAAATGCACGCTACAGGTGACCGTGTGGGTCGTTGAAATTTTGTTTGCCAACTCACAGTCAGCGTTGGGTAAAGTTACTTTTATGATTACTTTTCAGTTATTTGTTGAGTTCACAAGTTTCGGGAAGTCCCTAAATAAGACACAATGATCAGGTAAATGGAGTTCATATCTTAACAGTGACCTATAAAACAAATACAATGAGTAAAGAACATATCTTTCATGGTCACCAGTAATATATGAACTCCATTTACCTGATCATTTTATCCCAGCTATTTTTCAGCTTGCATTATTTCACACAAAAGAATGGATAGAAATGCACATTTATATAACACATTAATTCATGTCTAATTTTGAAACTCATCGTGTAAAATATTAAATTAGGTTATTAATATTAATGAGGTTGATACAACAATATGCATTTATTCAGATGAATTTCATTGCTTGAATATGATGCTTGAATTTGAATTTCATAACATTGTACAGTGTCTGTTTGTGCATTTGTTCATGGGTTCATTAATTTGTATGTTTGTCACAGCTGTTTTCTTTGGCTCTAAAATGCATTTTTTGCCCAAATGTCTGTGAGAGAAGTGTCTTACTATCTTACAACCAACATTTTCATAATGACATTGATTACCACATGCAGATAACTAGAAAATCGATTGTGCAGTTGCATAGTGTTATCCTTGGAAATGCCATTAACTGTAGCTCGTCGATATTGTGGCAGACTGAATCCAAAAGTAGTCCGTTTGAACCCCCATTGGGGCTATAATATATTAAAAGTGCCTACTAATTCAAAACAACAGTGAAGTCTCATGGAGACCTAAACTCATAATTACCTTTATTACATAAAGAGACCAAAAATGTAAATGAATGTGTGTTTGTAAGTTGTATTCTGGACATTCACGTGCAGGTCTCTGTCTTCTGAGTCTCTGAATCCGAGAGTAGCCAGTTTGCTGTACTTGCAGTACTATTATTTTGGAAATGTGCCTAGTCATTCAAAATAACACAGTAGTTGATTTATAATCAACAAATCAGCTATGTATAATTTAACAAGATATACAGTGCCTTGCCAAAGTATTTGGCCCCCTTGAACTTATCGACCTTTTG
This sequence comes from Umbra pygmaea, assembly GCA_016801145.1. NCBI lineage: Eukaryota > Metazoa > Chordata > Actinopteri > Esociformes > Umbridae > Umbra > Umbra pygmaea. Next base: position 59,731 of record JACXGM010000734.1, on the reverse strand, counting down.
CCACATTTCAGGCTTCAAACATAAAGATATGAAACTGTAATTTTTTGTGAAGAATCAACAACAAGTGGGACACAATCATGAAGTAGAACAAAATTTATTGGATATTTCAAACTTTTTTAACGAATAAAAAACTGAAAAATTGGGCGTGCAAAATTATTCAGCCCCTTAAGTTAACACTTTGTAGCGCCACCTTTTGCTGCGATTACAGCTGTAAGTCGCTTGGGGTATGTCTCTATCAGTTTTGCACATCGAGAGACTGACATTTTTGCCCATTCCTCCTTGCAAAACAGCTCGATCTCAGTGAGGTTGGATGGAGAGCGTTTGTGAACAGCAGTTTTCAGTTCTTTCCAGATTCTCGATTGGATTCAGGTCTGGACTTTCACTTGGCCATTCTAACACCTGGAAATGTTTATTTGTGAACCATTCCATTGTAGATTTTGCTTTATGTTTTGGATTATTGTCTTGATGGAAGACAAATCTCTGTCCCAGTCTCAGGTCTTTTGCAGACTCCATCAGGTTTTCTTCCAGAATGGTCCTGTATTTGGCTCCATCTTCCCATCAATTTTAGCCATCTTCCCTGTCCCTGCTGTGAAAAGCAGGCCCAAACCATGATGCTGCCACCACCATGTTTGACAGTGGAGATGGTGTGTTCAGGGTGATGAGCTGTGTTGCTTTTACGCCAAACATAACGTTTTGCATTGTTGCCAAAAAGTTCCATTTTGGTTTCATCTGACCAGAGCACCTTCTTCCACATGTTTGGTGTGTCTCCCAGGTGGCTTGTGGCAAACTTTAAATTACACTTTTTATGGATATATTTCAGAAATGGCTTTCTTCTTGCCACTCTTTCATAAAGGCCAGATTTGTGCAGTATACGACTGATTGTTGTCCTATGGACAGACTCGCCCACCTCAGCTGTACGTCTCTGCAGTTCATCCAGAGTGATCATGGGCCTCTTGGCTGCATCTCTGATCAGTCTTCTCCTTGTATGAGCTGAAAGTTTAGAGGGACGGCCGGGTCTTGGTATATTTGCAGTGGTCTGATACTCCTTATATTTCAATATTATTGCTTGCACAGTGCTCCTTGGGATGTTTATAGCTTGGGAAATCTTTCTGTATCCAAATCCGGCTTTGAACTTCTCCACAACAGTATCTCGGACCTGCCTGGTGTGTTTCTTGTTCTTCATGATGCTCTCTGTGCTTTCAACGGACCTCTGAGATTATCACAGAGCAGGTGCATTTATATGGAGACTTGATTACACACAGGTGGATTCTATTTATCATCATTAGTAATTTAGGTCAACATTGGATCATTCAGAGATCCTCACTGAACTTCTGGAGAGAGTTTGCTACACTGAAAGTAAAGGGCCTGAATAATTTTGCTCGCCATATTTGTCAGTTTTTTTATTTGTTAAAACAGTTTGAAATATCCAATAAATTCCATTCCACTTCATGATTGTGTCCCACTTGTTGTTGCTTTTTTTTGTTACTTTTTCTTTTCTTTTTTTGTATTACAAACACTTCTTTTATTGGTCAGATGAAATATGCTAATTCTTTGAGGAATTTGGGGTTTTCATGAGCTGTATGCCAAGATCATCAGTATTAAAACAATAAATTACCTGAAATATTTCAGTTGGTGTGCAATGAATCTAAAATATATGAAAGTTTAATTTGTATCATTACATTATGGAAAATAATGAACTTTATCACAATATGCTAATTTCTTGAGAAGGACCTGTAAGGCTTACACACACCATTGCCTCTTCGCGAGGTATTGTAAGTAATTATTTTTCTTCCTACCGAGCATATATTCTTGGATTGTTATTCTGGCCTGACCCGTGCATTGTATATTCAGTATTGTGTTTTGGATTATCCTCTGTACCTTCGCCTGATCTGTTTCTGCCTTGTTTCTGAATATCCTGCCTGACTGAGAACCTGATTAGTGTACCGAACTCTGCTTGTCTGACTACCTGGATTTGTTACTGGAACTCTGCCTGTCTGATTACCTGGATTTGTATACTACCTGGACATAGCCCGTATACTCACCCTACATTTATTATTTCAGAAAAAACATTATTATCATTATTAACCTTTTCTGGGAGTTAATCATTACACTAGTCATGAAAATATAGGAAAAAAACAGAGTGAATTTCTAGAACAGCAATCAGGTAACCGTGAGTTCTCCCCTCTCAAAGTTTGATTTAAGCAAATAACAGATTGAAATGCTAGCTTAATCTCTAGTCCAGCTGTCTTGCTAATGGTTAGCAGCAATAGCTGGGCAGTCCATCTCTTATCTCATCTCTGTAACTTGCTTGCCAGCCACTTCCAGGGCTGTGTTCTGTGACTTTGTGCCTGACAAATGTGAGAGTGAAATGCAACTATTTATTATGTTTACCAAATGCCAAAAGGCAATAGTGTTTATAAACTGTAGCTAGAAAAAAGTGTGTCACACATGAACATGCATTCATTGGATGTACACAAAATAAACATTGCGGTTTCCAGTAGAAACCTCTGTGGGGACCAGTCCTGACAATGATTATCTAGGCTCTCGTCAAGGTTTAGTTACAACTCTGGACTAATGTAAGATGGAAAGCAATGGAGTGACATTGACTATTGAAATATATATTGAATTTAAAATGATGATTAGCTGGGCACACTGGGGCTATATAGTTTCAGGTATCTCAGTAAAAAAAAAGAAATGATTCAGCCAAACCATAGTATAAATAGTATTTTATATTCGAAAATGTATAAAAGGAAATCTGGGGGAGCCATTTTGAATGGGCCTGATGCAGGTGATAAAATTAATAATAGTATTGTTATCTATAATTTACAGATGCTATGCTTTGGTTTGTACAGCCGGCTTCAGCACATCCTAACACAGACCCAGTACAGCCAGGATCCGGAAACACTCAGCTCAGACCATAATACAACAGCCCCCCTAGTAAAAGTATTCTCAGGTAAGTGAACAAGAGGTGGAAAGAATTTCATTCAAACATTGAAATTTTTACACACTTAGTAATATAAGATTGTTGTCAAAAGTGCCTTTGTGTAAATGACTGCTTACAAATTGTGTGACATACTTTCTCAATTTCTTCTAGACAGTCTAGATAGACTGATGACCGTATTTCCATGGGAAATAACGGAAATATGGGAATTACCAGGAATAAACAGGAATTAATGGAAATGAACTGGATATTTTTAATTTTGCTTGTTATTATACTGTTCATCCATAACAGGAAACTTAAATGTAGTTGAAAAAAAACATTTTGCAGCATAATCTTTGTTAAAACAACCTGATTTAATGCAACTTCAGTCTTCCCTATATTCATCAATGACATGCACGCACACATGCTGTAATCAGAGGCTACTACATACTTGCCAACATTTAGTTTTTAAGATTACGACTTTTTCTTTCTTTGGAGGGGTACTACATAACTCATTGCTATTAACCTATGTGTGTTATTGTATTAAGCCCACTTGTTCTTCATAGGCTGGAAACAATAGACAGCGCTGATGGATAGCTTAGAACGCATTAACCATAGCCATAGTATATCAAAGGAAGCATGCTAGCTACCTTCATGTTAATCTAAAGGTCAATGGTTTGGGCTGCAGTGATGGGTGTTATATCAAGCGTTAGTGACAAAATGGATGGCGCTGTGGTACACAACATCTAATTTTCTAAGGAAAGAGTTTGATGGATATCTGTAAATTACATCACCGAAGTCCAGTATAGGGAGGATGGTCATTTTAACAAGCATGTTTGACAGGAAGAGTGAAGGAGGCTTTATTACAGAATAAGAAGCCAGTCCTGGATTTATTTTGGAGTGGAGCTGGTTGATGTGGGTCTGGAAGGAATGTTAAGAGTCTAACCAGTAACCAGACCCCTAAATATTTGTAGTTTTCTATGTATTCCAGTACAGACCCATCGAGTGTGGTGATGCTTGTTCGACAGGCAGGTGCAGATTGTGATCAGTTGAAGAGCATACATTTTTTTGCTAGAGTAATTGGAGGCCACAGAAGGAATGTTGTATGTTATCAAAGGATGCTTGGAGATTTTTTAACACAGTGTCCAACGTCAGGCTGGACTTATAGAGAATGGTGGCGTCTGCATACAGGTGAATCATAGAGTCACCTACAGCAAGAGCAACATCATTGATATATAAAGAAAATAGAGTCGGCATGAGAATTGAACCGTGTGTGTGTGTGTGTGTGTGTGTGTCTGCCGCCTTAACTACACAGTCCCAAAATAGTAAATGTGACAGGTGATGCGCCCAAACAGCTAGTAAATATGACGTGTGATGCAACCAAACAGCGCCAACTGGTGGTGTTTAAATGTCATCGCGCTCTGTCACCAGCATCCATAAGCAGTAAATGTGATTACCTATGCACATTTCAACAATGATGCTTCCTCCCCCCCCCCCCCCCCAGGAATAGAAGGCTAAGATAACCGAACCACCTTCACTAACACATTTTCTGGGGGAAACCCTGACATCCCTCAGGAGACCATCCGCCACCTCATCAGGAGCATGCCCAGGTGTTGTAGGGAGGTCATACGGGCACGTGGAGCCTCATGTTGACTTGTTTTAAGGACATTAAATCAAAGTTGGATCAGCCTGTAGTGTGGTTTTCCACTTTTATTTTGACTGTGACTCCATATCCAGACCTCCATCGGTTTAAAAATTTGATTTCCATTTATTGTTTTTGTGTGATTTTGTTGTCAGCAGATTCAACTATGCAAAGACGAAAGTATTTCATACGATTAGTTAATTCATTCAGATCTAGGATGTGTTATCTTAGTGTTCCCTTATTTATTTGAGCAGTGTAGTTTCTTAAGACAGATGAAATTAATAAGAATTGAATTTCCGGTTTAATTTTGGTAGATGTTATTTACAATAATCTTTAAGGATGCAATTCATTGTGAAACATTGATTTTGAAGACATTGATTTTTTTATTTAATCAATAAATTATTTTGGTTGGTTCCATTGACACATTAATAAAGTACAGTATTTCTCACGTTGGAATTGTGATTTTTTTTATCAATAATTTTGTTTATATTTTTTACAGTATTGTTTGTACATAGCCAGTTATGGGTGCCAGTAACTTTGAAGCCCACTGTAGCTGCAGCCATAGCCTCTAGGCTTTAGTTTACATACTTATCAAAAACACTCTATTCAATAAATATTGTGTAAAGAACCTCATTCTGTTCTGTATAGGTCTACTTATTCTTAGACCGACAGATGGAGCAAACTGTTTTAAAGAAGGGAGGAGTGTAGTGGGAGCACTGGGGTGTCAGATGTGACTGTGCGGCAAATGGTTTACAGTACATGGCTCATGGGTCAGGTAGGAGGGCCCCTTAGCAGAATTTTGTTTAAGGCACAGGGAGGTAAGGAACGGCTCTGGATTCACATACAAAGACACCATAATGGGAGATCAGATTCACTGTCTAGATAAAAACACACAAATGGGTCTTGGTTTATTAATGCACAAAGGGTGTCAAAAGTTACAAAGAAATTGTGGCAATTGATTCTACAACACATTACAGAAACCCTACTGATGCGGTGCACATTGAATTATGTCCAGTTGGCAAGTCAAGTGAAATTACATCAAGTGTAATTGGGTGAATCATCTCTAATGACAGATTTGTGTGTGAAATGGTGTAGTCCTTCAATCTGCAGGAGCTCTACTCCTAACCAGAGTTCAGGCTAATGGGTGAGAGAAATTGGTAGAGAGACAGAGAGAGGGAGAGAGAGTGTGCAGGCAGGGATAAAGTATAGAACAGTATCATTGGCAGGTTAGGTCCCATGCGGCCCTCCAGACAGCTGAGCAGACAGAATGAGACTGGTCTAACTGAGGATCTAGGACACACAGTCCCTCTGGAAATAGAGCGAGAGCAAGCGAGAGGCTACCTGTGATATAATTACTTGAGTTAAGTAATTAAGTAACAATGAGCAAAAGTGTAGTCTTAGCTTTTGCTAAATTTGAGGATAACTAGGTGAAAATTCGACTGATTTATATATCGCCATTAACCTGTTCTAGGTCTAAAATAAATGACTACTGAAATTATGCTAACATGTAAATGAATAGTTGACAGGTAGACATTAAATAAACACAAGGAATATTGATAAATCACATTCTGCTGAATCATTCTAGCAGTCTAGTTCCTAACATGAGTTGCTTTGTTTGGGTTAAGCGTGAATCCTTGTTTAAGAACAAATATCATTTTGCAGACCCATTTTTAAACGTGGAAAGTAAGCAGTGATTTGGACTTACTGAGCCAGTAGCTAGACCTACATTTCAGTTGTCCTTTTATAATAAATTACAATTTTACTTACAATAAGTGCATGTGTAAGGCTGCAATGTGGGTCGTAGGCACAGCACAGCCCCTTTACAAATTATAAAACAAATGTATTCATGAAAACCATTACCTATTTGGTGGCGGCAGATATTAAAATTTCAAGTTTGACCCACATAATTACGATGGATGGTGTTTTTTAGAGCAGAGGCACAGTCAGTTTTACAGCGAGCGAAACGAGGGAGGGGAGTGTCTTTTTGTCTAGTGGCTTACTGCACTGCCTGAATGCCTGTCTCCAACTCGGAGTGGCCAGGAGAGGCACCGACAAAAACAATTGGACCGTGTTAGGATCTGAAAGTAAGTAAGAACGATTCATTTAAATGTTATCGCTTTTAATACAACGGACCGATCGTTGCGCGCTCCGCATCTGTTTTGTGTTCAACTTCTCTGGCAGTGTGCGCACCTACCGAAACTCACAACAGTTTTTATGCTTTATGTTGGTTTGTTGCTCCTAATATTAACGTCTACCATATATAAAACGGTATTTTAGTATTCAATCATTAAACTGGGGAGTCGATGTGGCATTTACAGTAATTATGCAAATAGTGTTATGGCCATTGTAGGCTAGCCAACTCTGTTTTAGTACCTGAGCGGTGATGATTGTAGGATAACTGCTGATTCGCTAGCCTACCTGAGCTGTGGAGGACCTCCCAGGTACTGAAACATGGTAAGAGTATGTTATGATACCATATTTTTTATTATTAGGCCTACATACCTCGGCATTTTCACTTACTGCGTACCTTTCGTATTTTTCCTCTGGGGCTTCCAATAGAATCTTTGTTTATCATTCTTCTCTTTCAACAGCACTTCCGCTTATGCGCGCCCAAAGGGAGGGGAAGCTGTAGGTCAATTCATTGTGAGAAGGCAATCAAGATGCACCTCAGTACCTGAAAAAACAAACAATGATGCACTATAGAAGCATATAAGTCCATTATTCAACTAGTGTAGGTATGAAATGAATAACAGGTGAGATGATGATGATGATGATGATGATGTTTGTGGTAGCTACGTTTGATAGTAGCTGGTTTTGTCGTTGATGTATTTGGTCTAATCCTGCTGATAATGATGCCTGTGCTTATATTAATGAGAATAAGCCTGTTGAAGATAATGAATAATGTATTTTGACAAATGTAGTATTGTGAAACGTGGTCTGTTTGGTATGCTGACTAACTACCAAACTTAAAACACAGCCTATGAAGGCTGGCCAATATGGACCCCTGAGTTTTATACTGACTGACATTCTCTCTCCTTGCCATACAGGACCAGTTGATTTCCTTCTGTCATTCATGTTTTAAAAATCATTGGGCCTGTGCATTTTGAATAAAGCTTCTTTAGGGTTGTGCTAAAGCAATGCATAATCAAGTGAAGGCTGTTATGAAACTTAAACTCTGGGTATTTCTCTTTATTGCTTGGAAGACAGTCCCAGTGTAAACCTCTATCTGCTATGATACCAGGCAGCAAGACCCCTATTCGCTTCACTCCTTTTGTCCCCCCCCCCTTCTCCCATTAACTCACCTTCTCTCCCAATCGCTCTTTCGTGTTACATTTAATGGTTCTACTATTGCATGATGAATGTGTTTGTATTTCCAAAGGAATTGGAGAAAAAACAGAACAACAATAAGCAAGCAAAAACAACTTCACAAATAAACATTAATGCACAAGATGTTTGTCAAAGACTAACAATGCATAACATAATTTGGATAACTGTAATAAAACTAATATACAGTAAGAGGAGCCAAATATGCAAATCAAGTGTTGTCTCAAGCACACCTGATGCAACTAATCAAGGGCTTCATTAGTTCCACCAAGTGTGCTTGAGCTGGAACACATGAAATACCTGAACTTGCTAGGGGTTTTTTGAGTGTCACCATTGACTGCATGTGAGAAAAATGAGGAAAAAGTCAAAACAATGGTCCAAAATGTTAAGAGAAGAGATCACTGCCCTTCACAAACAAGAAACAGGATACAAAAAGATAGCAAAGGCACTGAATGTTTCCAGAGACACTGTTGAAAGCACTGAGGTTTCAGTCAGCACGGTAAGGCGCATACTAAACGCAAAAGGTTTCTATGCCAGAAGCTCTTAGACAACTCCACTACTGACCCCAAAAGCACAAGAAAGGTCATCTCCAATATGCTCAAAATCATATAAAGAAGCCACAGAGGTTTTGGAATCCTGTTCTTTGGAGCTATAAAACAAAACTGCAACTTTTCAGCACAATGGATCAGCAGTATGTCTGAAAGAAGAAGAATGAAGCATACACTGAAAAGAACAATCTGCCCACAGTCAAGCATGGTGGTGGCTCGATGATGCTCTGGGTCTGCTTTGCATTTTCTGGCACAGGAAATCTGCAGTGGATTCATTGATGTATCAGGAAATGCTAGGAGAAAACGTCATGCCGTCTGTGAGGAAGCTGAAGCTTGGGCATCATTGGACCTTCCAAAATGACAATGATCCCAAGCATACCTGAAAGTCCACCAAGGCTTAGTTGCAGAAGAAAACCTGGAAGACTACAGTGGCCATAACAGTCACCTGACTTGAACCCCATAACAAATCTCTGGTGGGATTTGAAGAAGGCGGTTGCAGCACACAAACCCAAAAAATATTACTGAACTGGAGGAGGCCATTGCTCATGAGGAATGGGCTAAGATTCCTCAGTAACGCTGCCAGAGGTTGGTGTCTGACTTTGCATTTCATATGCAGCAGGTCATAATGGACAAAAGGTGCTCTTCTAAGTACTAAATATGCTTGCCATGAAGGGGTTGAATAATATTGAGACTGGAGAAGTCATTATCAGTTGCATTTGCAGTTGAATTTGGGGAAACGATTTGATGCATTCCTTGTGCTGAGCTATTTATATTTTCTTTTGTTAGATTTGTTCATTGCAAACAACTGAAAGTCTGTACATTTTGACAATAAACTCAATTTGCATTGAGAGATGAATAATTTGAATTGCAACTGTATCATCATACAAAAACGCACGTTTGGTACGCACAGCACACACACAGTTTTGTGTTTCTTTACTTCTTATACTTCCATTCAAAATATTTGTTTTTCAAATTTCCCTAAAATGTCACTTTCCTAGTGTTATTGTTCTTTGTGTTTGGCTTCGGTTCCCGCAAGATCTGAAACACCTGTACTCATAAACACATACACAGACAAACACTCCTGTGTAGTAGTATAACCCCATAGAGATCACTGTATCCCAAGCTCTAGCGTTAATAACTTTTGTAGTTCTAGTTATTACACTGTCAAACGTCTCACTGTCATTTCTACCTTTCCTCAGTGTCACCTCTCCAATTCTCACCAACTCCCCTCACTCTCTCCATTTCTTACTTATGCTGTCTCCATGCTGCCACATTGGATGAAGTCATTCCAAAGGGACTCGTCCACAGCAGCCAGAGTACTGAGTGGCCATGTTTGTGCCCAATTGTCTGTGCTTGTATGCTCCCAACACAGTGCAGTAGGACTGCATTCTGTCTAAATTGAATACAGTCCATTGGTTTACATAACAGAATGCCTAAAGCATGTGCTGTGGTGCTTGGATCATATTCATTTGTTTATCTATCTGTTTCTATAGTTAGACGAATGACCACAGAAGTTGATGTGAATTTAATGCTAAGATTGATTTAAATGGCAATTGTGGACATACTCTATACTGTATATGGTTCAACTAATTTTCCATACAGACATTACAACAAGAAATGTTTTTATTTCTGCCCAGATGAAAGGTATAGTTATTAATGTTCTTCTAAAAGTATTCTGTAACTACAGTAAAGTAAAGTTCTAAGGCACCATAGATTTTTCTTTTTATACTTCTAGTCACAAATGTTACATTTTTTTATCTTCTGCATTGATGTGTCAGTAGAAAAAATATATTTTTAAATTTCCAGATAATAATTTGCCAAAAAATGCAGTGTTATAGAGAAATGTTACATAGAAATAATTTGTATTTTGTTAAACAAAGTAGCATACTGTGTTATGTAATAGTGTACTTTTCAGATAAAACCTGATCAACTTGTACTATACAGTCATATGCAATAGTTTAGGCACCCTCGACAATTTCCATGATTTTCATTTATAAATAATTGGGTGTTTGGATCAGCAATTTCATTTTGATCCTTCCAAATAACTGAAGGGCAGAGTAATATTTCAATAGTGTAGGTTTATTGGATGAACAGAAAATGTGCAATATGCATCAAAATGAAATTAGACAGGTGCATAAATTTGGGCACCCCAACAGAAATTTCACATCAATATTTAGTTGAGCCTCGAGGTCCTTCATACTCTGGACCTCGAAGCCAGATCCACTCAACTTTTTCATTGCAACCCTTTAATCTGGGATTTATTTAGACCTGGGACACCAGTGGAGTCCAATTAATGTTGAGGTAGAACAGAAAACCAGCAGGCTCCAGACCCCGTAGGGTTGGAGTTGAATACCCCTGCTCTAGACGCTTCCTATAGCCTGTAATGAGTATCTGGATTCAAGATGAATATATTTGCAAAACATCTCCAGTTCAGTTAGGTTTGATGGTTGCTGAGCATGGACAGCCCGCTTCAAAATCACCCCACAGATTTTCAATGATATTCAGGTCTGGGGACTTGGAAGGCCATTCCAGAACATTGCACTTGTTCCCCCACATAAATGCCAGAGTAGATTTTGAGCAGTGTTTTGGGTCATTAGCCGCTTTCCGACGGCAGGGATTTTTGCAGTTCCTAGAACATAATATTCCTATAACCCTGTTTTTCTTGTGTTTTCCGACACGAGAAATTTGGGGATTATTTAGTCCCTCGCACCGCAGTTCCTATAACTCTTTCAGCTCCTACTCCAGAGCAGGGTCTTTCCCTTTTCCATTTTCCTAGGTCTACGATGATTGGTCCAACTTATAAATTACGCCCGTCGCTTCGATTGTCTGTTTCGTATAATACATATTATGCTGGAGCCTTCATCTTTTGTGTTTCTCAGTTAAGTAGCTACTTAATTTCTATGACTCTAGCATAGTTTTTAAATGCCGCGGTTCAAACTCCGTTATTAGAACATATCAACATGACACTCTTTTTTAAAAATTGAATTGTATGTCGTTTTCAGCATCGTAATCTGAACAAACAAACAGCAAGCCACTGAAGGAACCCAGCACTACTTGTGCTGAAAACAACCAGATCATCCGCATACATAAGATGATATACACATATCTCCAATCATACACCCAGTGTTACAAACATTCAACTGTGAAATGTTGTATGTGGTGCTACGCTAAAGTCTAGTGACAATGCTATAAAAGACCATTGCGGTGCTTGCGTCACTTCCTTATCCCTCCTAACAGTTCCTATGGCCACTTGACCAGTGCGAAAGCAAATAGCAAAACCGGTTTTGGGGGAGAGTAGTTAGTAGAACTGTTTAGAAGTGGACTGTTCCTATAACTACGTTCCTGTAACTACTTGGTCGGAAAGCAGCTATTGTCTTGTTGAAATATCCAGCCCCGGCACAATTTCAACTGTGTGACTGATTCCTCTACATTATTCTCAAGTATCTGCGGATATTTAGTGGAATCCATGCGACCCTCAACTTTAACAAGATTCCCAGTACCGGCACTGGCCACACAGCCCCACAGCATGATGGAACCTCCACCAAATTTTACTGTGGGTAGTAGTGATAGACCAGTTTTATCGGCCAGCCAGCGTTCGCCGATTTTCCTGGCATCTACTTGTTCTTACTTGTTCCACCTCACCTGTTTTTACCATTTGTTAAATATATATTTTTTAAGTTCAATAAATGTTCCTTTTTTTAAATTGAGACTTGTAACATTTGTTATCATCATTGTGTCATTTGTATGATGTAACGTTAGGGAGTAAAAGCAGTATCGGCTCCAAGTATCGGCTCAAGAAAATCAGCAGCCTGGATCGGTCATCAGCTAAGGCTGATGAAAAGAAATCGGTATCAGCATCGATCCATATCAGTCGATCCCTAGTGGGTAGCAAGTCTTTGTCTTGGAATGCTGTGTTCTTTTGCCGCCATGCATAATGCCCCTTGTTATGACCAAATAACTCCATCTTTGTTTCATCGGTCCACAGCACCTTCTTCCAAAACGGTCCACAGCACCTTCTTCCAAAATGAAGCTGGCTTGTCCAAATGTGCGTTTGCATACCTCAAGTGACTCTGTTTGTGGCTTGTGTGCAGAATAGGCTTCTACTGCATCACTCTCCCATACAGCTTCTCCTTGTGCAAAGTGCGAATTGTTGAATGACCTTAAATACCCTTTCTCATGATTGAATGCACCTGTCTATGAAGTTCAAGGCTTAACGAGCTCACAAAACAAATTGTGCGTTCCAATTAATCAGTGCTAAGTACTTACAGGTATTCAAATTCAAATCAACAAAATGACAAGAGTGTTCAAATGTATGCACCTATCAAATTTTTTTCATGCATATTGCACATTTTCTGTTAATCCTACCTAAATATTACTGTGTCCTATAGTTATTTGACAGATCAAGATGAAATTGCTGATCAAACACCCAATTATTTATAAATGAAAATCATGGAAATTGTTAGGGCTGCCTAAAGTTTTGCATACGACTGTAGGTATAAAGGACAGTGCATGTTCAAACAATGCTAACAAACAGGAGCTAATGATCAATTACATAATGAGTAGTTAGAACCAACCTGATTAAAAGCAACAGAAACAGATGTAGAAGGAATTAAAACTGGGTGAGAGATTAATAAGGTGAGGGTTTGGTACATTATTTATTTATTTTCAATTTACTGCTCTTTATAGTATTAGTTTTATATTTATTTTATTTTCATGTCATTATTTTTGTAAGCATATTTGGTTCCCAGATATCTTTTTTGCATGTAACCCTATCTTTGCTACATTTAACAAGTAAAAAATGTACACGTCATGAAGAAACAAAATTGTATAACATACAATACAATACATTTTCAAAATAATGTAGTACAAAAAGGGCAGTCACATTTCACATCTTTTCATAATGCCCATTCAGAAATGTCACAATCTGTTATAATAAAACACACCAAAGTAGATCATAATACATGGCTGTACAGCTGGGCTATTCGTCAATGTTCCTATTGGGACCAGATTTGTAAAAGATTATTTACAATGTGACAGACATTTTATTCATGACATCTGGTATGAAAAAGCAATCCACTAACAAAATTATAATCTTCTCTGCTATTACATGTCATCTAAAGTACAATATATAACAACCACAACATTACTAATAATAATACTACCGGTAATAGTAATGAGAATAGAAAACATTACATTTAATCAATATCAAATGAATTACCTTTCTACTTTCCGGTCTGTTTTACATAGATTCATATTTTTTATTTACACACAGGAGTCACCTCTGTGAAAAGTATTAACTCAAAATGTAATTGCAGAAACAGAGTTTGTGCTATAATAAGTTGTGATGATCAGTTAAGAAATACAACAATTAAGTTTGAAAAGGAGTTTGCATACATGCACACATTCAAGTGCACACATTTTGACTGGTACTGTACATATTTGTACATCACCTCTGGCTTTTATAATCTATAATCCAATCCCTAGTGTACATACAATTGCACATTACTTATTAAGAATCCCTGACATTTTGCTATTGAACTGGTCTTCACATTCTATTTGGGTTTTGTGCATATTGTTCAGAGTAACCTTTAGAGTTGTCTGGCTTGCTTAAATTTTCTATCAATTACTTTTGTTTGGGGTAAATTTAAAGATGAAAATTCAGTCTCTGTTTCATTCTGTTAGCATGGACCTGCCATTGGACAGATGTGCAGGGTCCTTATTTACAGCATAATAGTATAATCGTAATCAGAGGTCTTTTAATTGGTCAGTTGGGTGAAATGGAGTCTCAGCTTCTCATGTTCTTGTCTGTCATAATGACATCATCACCGCTCAGTCACGCCACCTCAATCCACTCGCACTGCCTGTATGCATGCTGCTGGGTTGCTATGGAAACGATTGGTCTGCTTTTTACAGCGGCTGAGGACTAAACAGAAAGTGAGCATGCAGATTTACTCTTAAGCGAAGAGTGACACATAGACAGAAAGAGATGTTTAACTCTTCCAATCTGTCAGAACTATTTGACACCTAGTCCTTTGTTCTGAAACCCGTATTTCTTGAGATAAAAATGGAAACTGCTTACCTATATGACAGTGAGAGCATTATCAATGTAGAGGCGAGAGCTTGTTGGTGTTAAATTATTTTCTGTTTATCATCCCAGCTCTATATATGTTGCCCATATTTGAGAAAAAAACTAAGTTGATTGTTAATGGGGAAACTGGTACTAGTACTTTATATTTAAATATATTTTGGTGCATATTAATGTAGCATTCTATTTACCATTTATGTTATTATATGTGGAATTCTGCCTGTATTGCCCAGCTCTTGCTAATATTCAGGACAAAGCATTTCTTCGGCCGGTCTGTGCAGCTACTCTGTTGTTTATTGACCCAATGGGGTTGTTAGTGGGGCATGAGGATGATAAGTCAGTGGCCCACCTCGTCCATTTTACTGTACTACAGCTGGTCTCCAACCTCATCCTTTACTCCCTGTGGCCTCAACCTGTCCAATCTTTTGTTCTTTGCCTGCACAACCCATGTGGAATACCTGCCTTCTGTTGGTGTTTGTAATAGTAAATCAACATGACTAAGCGTTCTTGTCTTGTGTGTTCTGTCAGTCCCAAGACAGCAGCTAACATATGTGATTCTACTAATTAACCACAGGACCTTCATTTTCCATATTGCTGTGTGATAGTGCTGGGCTGTAACAAGCCTACACTACCGGTATTTTTCCAGGACCAATGTTGGTGACTAAGGCTCTTAACTAATATTAGTATAGTACTGTGGGTTCAAGTGATGCATTTCTTATTCTGTTCATTTGCTGTTTTTTGTGTCAGTTGCTGTCACACTTGGGAAGATGTAACTGAGAGACCAAAGCTGTCACAGTTAGTCAATGTGTTTGTGTGTGAAGATGTGGGTACATTCAGAGCACACAAAATGAGAATCCCTGGAATGTGCACAGTAGAGAATAGCTAAAAAGGTGGATAAATCAGTCATCAAAGTTTTTTTTCTTTAAGTGTGCTAAGACAGGTCCCTGAAATGGTGTACCCTGTCAAGTGTTTGTGCTCAATGTCATGATTTCTACCCCATGTCAAAAAACAACCGACTGAAATATTTCATGGGTAACTGAGGTGTAACTGTGATTCTACTTAGGGATTATGTATATAAATAGAATATTACACATCCATCCCACAATGGTAAGTTTAAAATTGTATTTAGTTAATAGCAAATGTCACAGACTGCATCTTTAACTTTAAATAGTGCTTGAATTCTACAGAAGGATCACTTCAAAAATTCACATGTTTTTTTATCTCAGTGCACCATCGCACAACTGTTTGTTTCACTGCGCAGTGAAAAAGTGGTCAAGCTGCAGACAACATTAAATGTGAAGCTGTGAACTAATGATTGGATGCATGCCGTGAAACTGAATGCAATAAATCTGTCATTGAAAGTTATGACAACACGGTAGAAAAAAAAACTTAAAAGAACACTCCAGCCATCAAACACCTCAAAATCGTTTTCCAGGTCATATTTCCGACACCCTAGTAAAAAACACCTTTTCAACCGTAAGTTTGTGATTTTGTATCCCGTTTATGCCACTGAGTTACTCTCACAGGGCGAGCATCCGGTTTGACAAAGTGACGCAAATGCGGAAGTGCCTTAAACCTGCATTCTATCTGAATTCCTGCTGGGGGCGAGACATCTGGTTGCAAAAGAGCTCAATTTCTGTAGAAGTCTATGAGAATTTGAGCCACTTCTCACTTGATTTATTACCTCAGTAAACATTTTTGTAATGATTATATGGTCCCAATCACTAGATTTAAGCCTTCTGCAATACATAATGATGTTCAGTTTTGAATTATGGTCTTGTTGATTTTAAAATCGGAGAGATAAAGCAGGGGGTGTTAGGGAGTGGCTATGATGTGATTGACATTGACTGTGCCAGTGAAAGTGTGTAACGTAAGCAGCGTTGCCAACTCTCAGCTAATGTCACAGTCAGATCCCGCAACCATGATGGATGCGCCCATAACGGCAAACTTGACGACTCAAATCAGATCTTCACAAACCAATGGGTGACTCCAGTACTATATACGGTCAATGGTTACTTTTTGAAATTACAGCGGGCGGGGCTCATTTGTATTCCTATCTTGTTTACGTCACAACCCTGAATCTTGTTGATTGGATACCAAACTATTACGCATTTCATTCTTCCATAAATAGCTCCAGAATCTTCACTGAATCATTAAATGTGACTTTTTTACTGATCAGTACAGCCAGTAGACTCAGATGTGATACATTCATAGCTTGACTAATTACACTAATTTTTTATCTTGTTTATTACTTGTTAAGTAAGTCTCTTCTATGTAGCCTAGTTCAATGGTGATATTCTGAGAAACCATACTGCTGGGCTGACTATTGTAAGATCAAGGGGCAGTTTGTAATATTTGTCAGGATCTTTGGCGGGATTGTAGAGCCGTTCATTTGTCCTTAGCTAGTTGTGTTATTCATTTGTGTGAATGCTAAAAAATGCTCATAGTTTTGTCTGCAGCAGCTGGAAGTAGCATTATTGTCAAATGGTTGTATTGTCACCTAAATCAAAGACAGTTCTGCCAAGTTGTTTGCTGAATTATTCTTGGATAAAAAGAGAGGAAGGCCCCAAGCGACTCCTGCACATGCATATCTCACTCTCTTGCACATGCACATCTTACTGTGGCTAATAACATGTTCTTACTTTTAGCTTTTCCAGCTTTGCCAAATGTGTGTGTTTTCTATTTGTTTCCTTGTCTCCTTGTAGTTTTACAGATGTCTCCTTGTAGTTTTACAGATGTCTCCTTGTAGTTTTACAGATGTCTCCTTGTAGTTTTACGGATGTCTCCTTGTAGTTTTACGGATGTCTCCTTGTAGTGTTACGGATGTCTCCTTGTAGTGTTACGGATGTCTCCTTGTAGTGTTACGGATGTCTCCTTGTAGTGTTACGGATGTCTCCTTGTAGTGTTACGGTTGTCTCCTTGTAGTGTTACGGATGTCTCCTTGTAGTGTTACGGATGTCTCCTTGTAGTTTTACAGATGTCTCCTTGTAGTTTTACAGATGCTCCACATTCTATGGCCTCAACCTTTCCAATCTGTCCTTCTTTGCCTACACAAGTATTGTGGGATTCCTGGCTTCAGTGGCGTTTTTAGTGGTCAATCAGCTGTCAACAAGGTTAACCTTTGTCTTGTCTTATCTTCCTCTTCAGCCTTTGACTTTTTGCTCTGATGGAAACATAGATAACCCATAACAACACACTACCCAGATACCTTTTCTTCGTCTATGTGTTGTCTCACAGTCTAAGAAAGTCTGGTCATTGTGATGGTGGCACAGTTCCTCTCTTACCCTTAGCTTTCCTCTCTTTTTCCACTCATGTAATTTAGTCAAACAGTGTCACCTATCCATTCAATACACAAAGCTCTATCATGTTTGCTATCATTGGCTACATGGTGATCAACTAGCATTATGTTACTGGTGCAAATCAAACCCAGCCAAACAACTCTACTAACTTTACAGATATCAATAATTTTTTCTAAAGTTAGAAAACAAAATACATTTTCCATTGATATGTTTGTGTAACCCAATCGTGTGATGTAGACAAAATTGTAGCATGTCTTTGCTGCATTGCAGGACAGTCTACATCACAATGGTCATGGGTTCAAGCAAAGGTGTCATGCCCACATTTTCCTTTTAGTATCTGTATTTGGGGGGACATGTATCTGTGTGTTTTGCACACTGCCACGTTGCTCTCCAGCGACTCCTTGTGTTCAGATCGGGCGCCTCTAAAGTAAATCGCAGAAGTATAGTCGGTGAACGTAATCATCCTGTGTTTGGTCCGACTGAAGGCTTCCGTGTTGGGTGAACAGTGCGAAATTAATTGGCGGCTGGGTCAAGATGTGACCTGTACAAGGAGTTGCCAACAAGGCAGGATTAGAAAGGGAATTGGGAAGGGAGGAAAATCTTGAAAAATCCCCAAAAAGTGTAGCATGCCTGCTAGTGGGATTCAGATGGCTAGGGAGTCAGACTAGTAGTCAGAAGGTTGCCGGTTCAATTCCCGGCTCTGCCAAATGTCACTGTGTTCTTGGGCAAGGCAGTTCACCCTAAGTTGCTCCAGGGATAATGTCCCTATATTTACTGTAAGTCGCTCTGGATAAGAGTGTCTGCTAAATGACTAAAATGTAAAATGGATATGTAAATGCTTGCATCGTATCATGCAACTTGTGCAAAGAAGACTCTAAACAACTTCCCCCTCACTGCCAACGTATTGCCCTGTACTGCTCCAGAGTAACATTGCAACATTCCTTCTTACATTTTTCAATTAGATGCTGTTTTGATGCTGCAAGCAAGCACTTTCAGTTTGGCACATTTGAACCCTGCTAAACACAGACGTATAATGTTTGCTATAACTTTGCAGCTTTAAACTTCTGACGCCTTTGATTTCTTTCCACCTCTCCCTTTCTGGTACTTTCCTCTTTAGATCTTACACTGGCCTAGTCCACTCCCACTCCCATTGGTGGAGCTCATCTTTATTGGATGCCGTCTGTTGACTTAATTCACTAAAACACCTTCCAGGTGTCTTTTTTCAACCTTGTCTTCTCTCTTCCTCTCTGATGCAACCATATCCACTCATCTACTACCCAGACGGTCATGCACAGTTGCAATCTTTATCTCCCCTCGCAACGACTGTACCACATTACCTCACTGACCTCTCCGCCTTGGGCTCAAACCAGTGATCATTTGAACACTCTCTGCCACCCAACCGCTGTAACCTATCCAGAATTCCTCTGCCCACCTGGCGTTCTACGTTCCAAATTTCTCCCCTCTTCTCTGCTCATTCCACCAGCTTTCAGTTGACGCTCTTATCTAATAGAAACCAGGGAACTTTCCTGCTAAGTAATTAAAGTATCCATCCCCTCCCAGCCTTCATGCCATGCTCACACTCTACCCATGCCCTTTGTCTTGCCATCTCTGCTCTCTTGGCAGTCTTACCCATAAGTTAGGGAATATACCACTCCCTGTCCTTTTCAGACTTGCAATGTAGGCTATTGTACCTACTTTGGTCTTTGTACCCTTACTGTGTTCTTCTCTACACTGACTAAGTTCTTGCAGGATTTATTTTATTCAAAGATTGTAAAGGGATTCTCAGACCATGATCTGGACCATTTACTGTACATCCAGTCACCTGTTCCTCCCTCTTAGAGCATAGTGAACATTCCACCATTAACCTCTGCATCCTTAGTGTCACCTCAAACACTTCCTGTTGATGATGTGTTAGAGGCGCTAACTAAGATTGATGTTAGATATTCTACAAGAGGAGATTCTCTTGACCCCTTTTTCTCCAGCTTGCTGCCCCTTTTATTGCAGAATCATTGACACATTTTTAACTTCACAATTATCTCTGGTATCACAAATAATCTCTGGAAGACAGCTTCTGTACTCATCCTTCATAAATGTGGTGACCCCTGCCGATCTAATTAATTATCGACCAATCTCAAAACTCTCTTGCTTAGCCAAGATCTTGGAGTCCCTAGTAAACAAGCAGCTAGGAATTTTTTGAAACATTTTTTTTAAATATCCACCAGTCAGGGTTTAGACTAGATCATAGTACTATTTCTGCTGCTTCTTTGGTAATAAATGATGTGATAAATAGTCTAGATTAAAGGAAACACCCTGCAGTTCTTTTTATTGATCTAGCTAAAGCCTTTGACACCATTGATCACTTGTTACTCATTAGGGAAAATTGTCAGAAATAGGCTTTGATCAGGCATCTTGTAAATGGTTTAAAAACTACTTAACTGACAGATCAGCGTATACACAGAACGGGTGAAATCAGATTTTCTTTTACATATCAAAGGGGGTCCTCAAGAATTGATCCTTGGCCCAGTTTTCTTTTCCATTTATATAAATGATATTGGGCCATCTGCTGAAGGTTGTAATCTGCATCTCTATGTAGATGACACTGTGTTATATGCTATTGCTCCTATGGTTGACCAAGATTTATATAGGCTATTGGCTGCATTTAATGTCCTGCAGAGATCTCTTTTTGATTTATAGTTGGTGTTCAATCCTGAAAAAAACAAATGTATGTCATTTTCTTAATCTAGAAAAGTACCTATAAATCTGGATTTGTTTATGTTTGATGGTGCTCATATTGTATTTCTGCATCCAAATATGAAGCTAAAAGAGTCTCAATACAGATAAATGCACTCACTGCATTCAGATATGCACACACAGGATTCATACATGCACACAAGTGATTCATAATTACACACACAGGATACACAAATGCACACAAAATTCACAAATGCACACAAAATTCACAAATGCACACACAAAATTAGGGCTGCACGATTATGCGTATCGCGATTAGATATGCACTCCAGAGCCCGTTCGCATGGCAACAGTATATAATGCCCGCAACACGAACTCGGATATTTCATTTCAAAATAATAGCGCTCCTCATTCATTATGATAATCATTGTTTGTTAATTTCATAGAAAGGTAGTGGGTCCATGTTCATGTGTTGCTACAAT
>JACXGM010000734.1:0-38640 GCA_016801145.1 Umbra pygmaea | reverse complement strand
GTGCCGTTTTTGCTATCACATACTCTTATTATTTCTTCCCACACAATACAATTGCATTTGGTTACAATTCACTAGGTTTACAATGAATTCACAATGTTTATTGCAATGAATTAAAACTAGCGCTATTAGGTTGAAATGAATTATCCAAGTTTGTGTTGCGGGCATTATACTGTTGCCATGCGAACGGGCTTTGGAGTGAATAGCTAATCGCGATACGCATAATCGTGCAGCCCTACACAAAATTTAAAAAGCACAGAAGATTCACAAATGCACACAAAATTCACAAATGCAAACAAAAGGCAATTTTGAGACTCCCCTGCCGTGGCTCGACACACATTACTTTTTTTTTAAACAGGGAATGATTTGCAACCAATCAGATATCTCCCATGTTTTATCCAATCACAAGAACACACCCTACGTGGTAGATTGTTTACTTATAAGCCAATCACATGAACGTGTTCACACAGCGCCGGGATCCGAGAGTGTTTAACTAAGATTAACAGTACTGATGAAGCAACACATTTTTATCAGTCGTTACATGAGTCAATCCTCTTAAATATTGAAATGTCTAGTCAAATATTTTGTCTTCCATTGCTGAAATCTGAGTAGAGAATGCTTGGCAGAGGCAGAGAAAACAGTTGTCCTTTCATCAGTACTGTTAATCTTACTTAAACACTCTCGGCTCCCAGCGATGTGTGAACGCGTTTATGTGATCTGTGTATACGCTGATCTGTCAGTTTATGTGAACGCTTGTAAGTAAACAATCCCCCACGTAGGGTGCGTTCTTGTGATTGGCTAAAACATGGGAGATATCTGATTGGTTGCAGATCATTCCCTGCTTAAAAAAAGGTATTTGTGTGTCGAGCCACGTCAGGGGAGTATCAAAATACACACACAAATGCAGTGACTTTCACAGACCGCAAGCAGTTTGTAAATCAAGATATATTTGTGTGTGCATCACAAATACATTTCTGAATCTTGTTCTGTGCATTTCTGAATCTTTGTGTGCATTTGTACATTTTGTTTGCCTTTCTGAATTGTGTGTATTTATGAATTTTGTGTGCATTTGTGAATTTTGTATGCATTTGTGAATCTTCTGTGCTTTTTAAATTTTGTGTGTGCATTATTGAATTTTGTGTGCATTTGTGTATCTTGTGTGTGTATTTATGAATCTTGTGTGCATGTATGAATCCTGTGTGTGCAAATGTGAATGTAGTGTGTGCATTTATCTTTATTGAGACTCTTTTAGCTCCATATCCAAATACCTGTGCATATGGATAGATAAAAATATTTCCTTTATAAACCATATTAATGAACTTGTTAGAAAACTGAGGATGAAAATTTGCATTCTATATGGAAATAATACATGCTTTGTTCAGTTGACTTTAATGCCGGTTATTGATGAGGGCTATTTCATTTAAATGAATGATTCTACCTCAGGTTTGAAACCTCTTAATACAGTTTATCATAGTGCATTACGTTTATTACAGGTGACTGTTTTAGCACAAACCCTTGTTATCTGTAGCAGAGCGTAGGTTGGCCTCTAAGTCACATAGATCTATAAATTTCATTATTTTAGTTTTTAAAGCACTCCAGCATAAATTTCTTGCAATCTCCAGGTTCATAGAGAAAGAGCTAGGAGTTAGGTAGGCAGGCTTTTAGTTTTTCTGCTTCTTCCATTTGGAATAAATTCCAAGATCATTTTAAATTAAAGGAATTGGCACCACTAATGCAATTCAAAAATATGACTGATGAATATTTCCGTGAAGAATGTCCTTTGAATTGTGTGTTTATGGTTTTGTTTTGGGGGGGGGGGGTACTCCTCATATTTTACAGCTAAAGAATTGTGTTGATGCAGGGCTCATCCGTAAAAGAGAACTTTGATCTCGGTGTTACACTCAGCATGACCTCCCCTGCTAAAATAAAGGTTAAATAAAAATCTAATACTGCAGTATGTGCATACAAAGTCCTCAGGTTGGTATAACAGCACTGCAGTCAGGAGAAGGTTTGATTTTAGCTGGATCTGTTCTCTGTCTGGGAGTTGGTCTCATGGGATTTAATTGCGTTGAATTTGATGACACCGTTAGAGAAGCTGTTAGTACTGTTCCTTCCCAGTCCTAGATTCTCTCCTGGGTGTTAGTTTATTTAAACCCACCCCAGCGTGAACAATGCTGTTAGAGCATGATTAATCTCTGATTTATCTACCCCTGACTCCTAAACACACACGTCGTCCCCCACAACACTGGTTGTGTCGCATGGGGAGCTGAACTGAGGCTCTGACTGCAAAGCACTATTTGAATATTGTAGGCTTATTAAATGTACATCGATAAACAATCCTGCGCTGGGCCATTTTTGTTTTGTGGAGAGAGATGGTGAGAGAAAGATGACGGGAGTAACAGAGATGGTGTAGGTGAGAGGGGAGGAGAGGGGAGACAATATGGGACTGTTGGGATTATGCCACCGCCACGATCAAACCAAGTATCTTTGCATCTGAAACATGGGCTAATAGCTTTGCTGGAGAATTACATTAACTAAAGTTAGCGGCCAACTCGTGCATATAAAGGGGTCGAGGGAGACTAACTAATTAAAAGTTTGGAAGGAGACGCATGCTGATTGTGAATGACTTCCGTGGGAGCTGGTGGGCCTACTGTTGATCTCAAGCTGTTCAAGCAGTTAATTAAAAAAAAAAATGTAGTGAAGCAAATCCGTTACAGATTGCAATTGATTCGCTTTGCAGATGCACACCAGGAGAAAATAATGCTGCCTGCTAACGAGACACTGCCTGCCAGGGTCAGGGTTCAGAAAAACACCACAGCTTTTATTTACTGTTATGCATTTCTTATTTAATCCATTATTACAACCAAACCAAGCAATATGATCGTTGGGTGGAAATATGTACCCCAGCCTCACATCTTTAAAACGTGTCACTGTTTCTATGGTAACACACTCATCCACTGAAAAGTTCCAGAGAGGAGATGGAAAACGATTCTAAAGAAGCATCGTTCTGTTTTCTCTCTTTTGTGTGCATAATTTCTCTCATTAGAGGGAGCAGATAAAAATAGGAAACTAGGGTCTGTCTACTAAAAAACTTTGAAGTGGGAACTCTCAAGAATTTAGTGCATTGTCACAATGTAAATAGAGAGACTGACTAACTTGTCATTTTTATTTTGGTTGTGTCAAACCCACAAATTTCCTCACTGAAATAAAAATAATTTGTATGTAAGTAAGACAATTTTGTTTGAGTCATGAAGATCTCTGTATTATAAATTATTTCCCCGACTCCCAATATGATGTTGATGGTTTCTCACAGCCATGCAGAAATAACAGTATTAATAATTGAACTTCATAAAATCTAAAAGCGCTTGTACAGCAAAGAAGCAATTTTAAGATGCTATTTGTAGAATTTTGCAATATGAGAACAGAACTACTTTCACTTTCAGTGACCGGTTCTTTAAAAGCTGTACAAATTGTATATCTGGATATTTGTTTTGTATGAAACACTTCCCTACACTATGCATTGCTTATTTTGATTGGCAATGAGGACATGACGAGTTGTGCTTCACAGTGTTTGTCAATGAGCAAGCGGTGAACTGAATTTGATAAAAATGATTTGTTTTTATGTGGTCGCTCTGTGTGTAACAAGGTACTGTATTGTGTAGAGAAACATTGTCCCATAAAACAATTATATATTATTTTATTATTATCAAGAATTACTGCATTTGAAATGTGGTTAGTGAAAGAGAAAGTGGTTCCATTTTCACCGCTTCAAATACTACGAATATCACCTTTCACATGACAGGTCAGGTAACTGAGACCAAGCATTTGAATCCTTTATCTTCCAAAGATGGAGATTGTTAGGTCAAACATTGATCAGAGAGGCATGGTCTTAGCGTGGTACATGATGTGATGGAGCCCGCTGATGACCTTGTACACAGCAAATCTGAGCAGCAGCCGGAGTTGTATAGCTGTCAGACTTCTCTTCCCTTCTGTGAGGCCAGCTGCTCTGTGTGTGAGAAATCTCACTGCACAAAGTTCTGGAATGTAGCCTCAGTACTTATTTTCTTCAGCACTGCTACAGTATATATATTCATGGATAAGGAACGGTCAGGCTAGTGAAAAACAAATTCATACTGTCCCGATGCATTCTTTTAAGTCTTTGCTTTTTTAAATTAATTAAGCAGGTTGGTGAGTTTGAGATTTAAAAAAATCTTGATACCCAGGCAAAAATAGTAGCTTACAATGTTTCAGCCATAATTGAAACAAAAGACATTAGATAAAAAACTAAAACATAAGCAGCATATAATTTGGGATAAGGTTGTGCAAACAGTTCAAAACATTGACCTCCATATTATTTTCCAGCACAATGGAAACTTAGCCTTAAACTAATTTAAAGGGACAAGCTTCTTTTGTTTCAAGACCTTTCTGAAGCATGCCAAAGGGGCAAACAACTGCAAAACCTTTCCATAGCTTTGTAAAAGCCCTAAAGAAACTAATGTGAGCACAGGAAATAGTCAGCTTGACAATGTACAAGTAAACTGGGAGATGTCTTAGAATGGCCTAGGAAATAAACATGTTATTTATTCTCTACAGGGATGGCAATCCTACTCAGAGTACAAGGTAAACATGTTCAAGTACACATAATGGCACTACAAGAGCATAGATGTAAGATATTGTTAAAATCATGTACATGAAAGTAGCATAGAAAAATATTCAAAAGAAAACATCCCAACTTTAGACTTTACTGTTAAGACCTTCTATCTGTGACTCATCCATTACCAGATCCAGGTACTTTGAACTTTCTTCTTCGATTGTCGTGCAGTAGAACTTTAATAATAATTTCATTGTTACATTCTATTTGATAAAGTACCCCCAAGGCAAGTACTGAAGCAGATAATTACGGTAATCTCAATGATCTGGATACATTAGCACATATTATTTTACCATTATTTAACCAGGCAAAGTGATTAAAAAACAATTCTTGTTTGCAGCGATGAATATTAAAGGCAGGACGAGGAGCCATTAGGACAGATGGCTTGCTTAGGGACAGAAGATTTCAACATGGTGGTTGGGGATTACAACCATGAACCTTTCGACACTAGTCAGATGCCCTAAGCACTGTAGGTCCACTTGCCACTTAGTCTATATCGGGACAGTCAAAATCTCAACATGATTTTGAGTTAATTTATTGTTCCAGGGAGTGTAATGATATAACATCGGTTTATGACACACACTATATAACAGACTTTAGGCCCAGTATGCCAGCTCATATGACTATTACCTGACTATTACCCGCCTAGTACAAAAGCTCACAAATTATTATTAGAATTTAGGCCTAGTACACAAGCTCACATATTGTATATGACTAATAACAGCCTTTACACCTACTATACAAGCTAATATGAATAGTATCATACTTTACACCTGCCACACAAGCTAATATGAATATTATCATACTTTACACATAATACACAAGCTAATATGAATATTATCATACTTTACACCTACTACACAAGCTAATATGAATATTATCATACTTTACACCTGCTACACAAGCTAATATGAATATTATCATACTTTACACCTGCTACACAAGCTAATATGAATATTATCATACTTTACACTTGCTACACAAGCTAATATGAATATTATCAGACTTTACACCTACTACACAAGCTAATATGAATATTATCATACTATACACCTACTACACAAGCTAATATGAATATTATCATACTTTACACCTGCTACACAAGCTAACATGAATATTATCATACTTTACACCTACTACACAAGCTAATATGAATATTATCATACTTTACACCTACTACACAAGCTAATATGAATATTATCATACTTTACACCTGCTACACAAGCTAACATGAATATTATCATACGTTACACCTACTACACAAGCTAATATGAATATTATCATACTTTACACCTACTACACAAGCTAATATGAATATTAATATACTTTACACCTGCTACACAAGCTAACATGAATATTATCAGACTTTACACCTACTACACAAGCTAATATGAATATTATCATACTTTACACCTACTACACAAGCTAATATGAATATTATCATACTTTACACCTGCTACACAAGCTAACATGAATATTATCATACTTTACACCTACTACACAAGCTAATATGAATATTATCATACTTTACACCTACACAAGCTAATATGAATATTATCATACTTTACACCTACTACACAAGCTAATATGAATATTATCATACTTTACACCTGCTACATAAGCTAATATGAATATTATCAGACTTTACACATGTTACACAAGCTAATATGAATATTATCAGACTTAACACTTGCTACACAAGCTAATATGAATATTATCAGACTTTGAACCTACTACACAAGCTAATATAAATAGTATCAAACTTTACACATGTTACACTAGCTAATATGAATATTATCAAACTTTACACCTACTACACAAGGTTATTTGACAGCTTAGACACAAATATAATGAAATAGAACAGCGATCTCCCACTAGGACTTGTTCCATACACTCAAGTCTTTTGAGAATATCTATTGAGCTTTTAGGTTATTTCCCTTGGATGTTTTAAAAAACATCAAAGCCATTTCATAATTTCAGAACTGTCAATAATATAGCATGTAATAACTTTTGTCAGCGCTTTGGTTGAAGCATGCATTGGGTCGCAACTATCCATGGATGCAACTATACAGAATTGTGTATGAGGACAGACAGCCGACTAGAGGCCACTTGATGACGGTGAGGGCCAGATCGAAGATGCCACATGATGCCCAGAATATATAGGTGTTATGAGAGTTGACCTCACTTTGTAGGGACAAACAGAATATATAGGTGTTAGGAGAGTTGACCTCACTTTGTAGGGACAAACAGAATATGTAGGTGCTAGGAGAGTTGACCTCACTTTGTAGGGACAAACAGGGATTACTCTTGCGACGGTGTAGACTGGAGACATCTATACTGGAAGATGTCTGCAGTAGTCATTACAGTAAAAAACAATATGATTCTGGAATAATCTAAGATCAACAAGGTGAATCCTGAGCCCAGGAAGAGTCCCATGTCGTAGACATGTCATTAATTTGAATATAACTTTCATTAGACCACAATTCTGTGATTATATTTGCCTCACTGAACTACAACACATGGGGGCTAATATCTGCAATTATATGGTCAGCACGGTTTTCCCACCTTTCCAATTTAAAGTAGAGATCGTTGTAATGTATTTGTAAAAACAGAATGCTGTGATTTGAATGTATATAGCATTGTTTACTCTCCTCCAAACAGTCAGAAATAGGGGGGCTAGAGAAGATCTAATTTGGGAGAATGAGGGATGGGAAAAGGAAAGATAGTCTGGTTGCCTAGTTACTAATAGATATTTGTCTCCGCCTGTAAAGCCAACTTCCTCCTGATTGTGTACACAACTCTTGGAGAGCCAAGAAATACACATACACTCTCCCACTCTCTCTCACTCATTCTCTAACTCAAACATGCACAAAACACACACACAGTCATGGGTCACAAATGAACATTCAATTAATTTAATACTCAATAGATGTACATTTTCCAGACTAACTGAACACTAGTAATGAGTCAGGTTGTGCTACATGTCCTTGTACTGGATGACGTTGTTCCTCCTTCATACTAATCCTGTTCTCTCTCCTTCCTCCGGGGTTAATTCTGTGCAGGAGGTTTCTCCTGGGTTTCTGAGCGCCTTCCACCCACCGTCTCGGTCTCTCCACCTGGATCGCCTGATAACACGGCTCTCTGAACTGTCTCTCAACTCGGCGGTATACCCAGAGGAGTTAACCCTGTCCATCTCTCCCTCTGCATCCCCTTCTGGGCTGAGACATGTCTGTGCCCTCGGCTCACGAATTCCACTGGCAGAGCCTGGCGCGGCTGCCCAGCGGGCGGGTCTACCACTCCCTGGTGGAGGTTGGGGGGCAGATGTACATGCTGGGGGGCTGCGATGCTGCGGGGAGGCCCTCCCCAGCTCTAGAGCTCTACTCTCCAGAGGTAAGCTGGGGCACACACACACACAATCTACACAAACATACAGGATTAAACACCAGACACGTTGAAGGGCGCAAACTAAACAACCGTGTAATTACACTTTGAATGTGGTTACCAGGGGGATCGTTGGCTAAGCCTGCCCCCTATACCCAGCCCTCGGGTGGGTGCAGCTGTGGCGGTGTTGGGCAAGCAGATCCTGGTGGTGGGGGGTGTGGGGGAGGACCAGCGCCCTCTGAAGGCGGTGGAGGTGTACAACACCGAAGAGGGCAGGTGGAGGAAGAAGTGCTCCCTCAGAGAAGCCCTAATGGGGGTGGCCATCACTGTGAAAGGTGCCTACACACCTCCGTCCCTCAGACCTAGGAGCTGCTGTATATACCTTCATATTGTTTTACTTGGTTTCTGACCTGTTTCCTCTCCTAACGTCTCCCTCCGTGGGTCTCTCTCACCCCTGTAGATGGGCGTGCATTAGCAGTGGGGGGTATGGGAGCAGACCTGCTGCCTCGTAGCATCCTGCAGCAGTATGACCTCAGGAAGGATGTGTGGGCACTACTGCCCCCTATGCCCACACCACGGTATGATGCCACCGCACACCTGCTTGGCAACAGAATCTATGTTGCAGGTAAGCTTTGCGTGCCCTTACAGCTTGACATTTCAATCCAAGCTCATAGGTGTTCAGTGTTTGTGTCAAAAGGGCTTGGCAGGCCACTGTGTAAATAGTTCAGTTAGGACCCAGAATGTTCTCTGCTCTATGGCCCGCTTCCGTTCCTCAGTGAGGCTGGTCATGTGTAACGTGTTCACTGTCGATGTTGCTTCTCCTCAGGTGGCCGTCAATGTAAGCGCACATTAAAGATTTTTGAGGTGTTTGACTCAGAGACGCGGACCTGGACTACACTACCCAGCATGCCATGCAAACGTTCATATGGGGGAGTCTTCTGGGACAGTTTAGGGAGGCTGTGTTTGCTGGGGGGTCTGAGGAAGGGAGGGGCCCACCAGAGCTCCAAATTTACCAATAATGTCAACATCTTCGATACCAACCAGGGTAAGATTCACACCCAAGACACTACACATAATTATGCAAAGTAAATGTGAGCTATAGAATAGTTATACTGTGAATGTTACTGTAAATATGGGAGACACTTACTGTAGGGGATGTATGCAGAATATGGATCCAAACACAAATATCCACGTTCATACATAAATGCAACACGGTTTGTGTTTGTATTATCATACTGATATCATACTATTAATTTGTAGGTGCCTGTAACACACTGTTTCTATACCCAAAGAAAATGTGTTCTCTAAAAGTGCAGGCTTTAATATCCCTGCTGTCTGCACACTGCACACATCTCTTGTTCCTGTTCTGTATCTTCCATCTCATAAAAGTATTTCTCTAAATAAAAAAGTGGTTCAATTGGGAAAAGATGAGGGTGAGAATAGCGAGAGCCAGTCAGGCTGTTAAAAAATCAATAAGTAATTTCAGACAGTGGGGTTGTCACGCTTTTAGTATTTTCAGTTTTTCCAAATCAAAGCCAAATGAGCAGTGGGTGTCTGAATACTAATTTAACAGCACTGTGAGTCAGTCTGTGTGTTTACTGAATACTAATTTAACACCACTGTGAGTCAGTCTGTGTGTTTACTGAATACTAATCTAACAGCACTGTGATCGGTCAGTGTGTTTACTGAATGCTAATCCAACAGCACTGGGTCAATCAGTGTGTTTACTGAATACTATTTTAACGGCACTGTGAGTTAGTCAGTGTGTTTACTGAATACTAATCTAACACCACTGTGAGTCAACCAGTGTGTTACTGAATACTAATCTAACACCACTGTGAGTCAGTCAGCGTGTTTACTGAATACTAATCTAACACCACTGTGAGTCAGTCAGCGTGTTTACTGAATCTAATCTAACACCACTTTGAGTCAGTCCGTATGTCTACTGAGTACTAATCTAACACCACTGTGATCAGTCATTGTGTTTACGGAATACTAATCTAACATCATTGTAAATCAGTCAGTATGTTTACTGAATACTAGTCTAACAGCAATGTCAGTCAGTGTGTTTACTGAATACTAATCTAATCCCAACCTCCCTCCAAACACAAAGTAGAGAGGAGATGGAAGATAAAAGATAAGGTGAGAAGTGAGGTAGGAGTTAAGAATAACCTAACTGATTTAATGTTAGTCTGTGAAGGGCGCACACAGGAGTCGCTGGAGAGTGACATGGCAGGATAGATTATCTGATTTATCTAACCCAAATCCTGAGCAGCGCTATGCCAATTTGTGCAACTTCATCCAGGAGGTCCAGGGAAAGTCAGAGAGCCCAGAGTCAGGCTCGAACAACTGACTATTATGACGTAGACTGTCCTGTAAAGCAGACCCCCATAAATGGTTCTAAGTTAATTACAAATCTTAAACAGAAAGAGTTGGTTATATACATTTTCACCCCATTTGCTAAGACACCTGAATGTGCTGTGGTGTAAAATCTTTAATTCACATAATTATTTGAACAGTGTCCTCCTGTATGCAGTTAGTGTGTTTCGTAAATGTTTTGGTTAAAACACATATCTCTGGGAGACCCCACACTTGGTTAGTACAATTTCTAACAACAACTACATCATGAAGACAAAGAAACATTCAAAGCAATCACAAAATAAGGTTGTTCAAAAGCGCCAATCAGGGGTAGGCTGTAAGAACATTTCCAAACCATGAAACATCCCCCAGAGCACAGCAAAGCTCACTATTAAGAAATGGAGAGAATATGGCACATATGTGAATCTATCAAGGAACAGGTCATCCTCAATAACTCCGTATCCATTTGAGATGAGGACTGGTCAGCGATGCCACCAAAAGGTCTGCTGTCAACTCTAAAGTCATTTGTGCATATTGCAACAATAGTGTGATAGATTCACAAAAACCCATTGTTTGGTGTTAAGCCAATAAGCCCCTACTTTGGCATCATCAGACCATAGAATTGTATTCCATTTGGTCTCTGTCTCCCACATGTCTTCTGGTAAAGTCTTTTTGAGATGTTTTTTTTACAATTTGTCAGTCTTCCATACAGGCCACTTTTGTGAAGCACCCGGGCTGTACAGTGTCTCCCAGCTCAGGCGTGGAACCTCATTTAGATTTGACATCTTCCTGTCTTTCCTCCAATCTGAAGAGACTGAAGAGACCAGGGACCTTCCTCGGTGCTGAATACGAAGCATTTTAAAACACATTGTGGAGGAATCCCCTGGGAGTACCAGTCAGCAAGCACTTCCACAACAAAGGCCCTGGTAGTAAGAAGCCAGCCTTGTGCCTTTCACCAGCTGTGCTCTGCCTTTTTCCCTTTCAAGCTCAAGTCTGGGATGGCATCACAACACTTTATTAACAGAGTGCATTTATCCGCTCTGCTAAAGTTTTTTTTTTCTCTGTGAAGCTGATAGTGAAAACAGACAGACGAGGCACAGCAACATAAAAGCTTATATTTAGTATATGAACAACTACCGGTACTCTAGATAGGGAGATTACTATGTACTCTCCCTAATCGCTGTTTCTCTGAAGTAGTTTCACTGTCGTTAGCAGCACCAGTGTTTGCCTAGAAGTAGAAGTGAAATAATATGCCAATTTACTGTAATGCTGGTCCCCTGCCACACTGCAGGGAAATAGGTTGTTTTTCTCTGTTGAAGCAATTAGCATGTTATGACTAGGTGGCTTTTTAAGAAATTGTCCCTATTTTCTTATTTCCTATGTCTGGGACCATGGCCTGATTTTGTTTGTGTGTGTGTAGATATTTTAATTCATAGTCTGAACATTATTTTTATCCTTGAATATTGCCAACAGCATTGAAGGACATAACAAAGTGTAACTTGCAGAACTAGGAAGTATACTTTGTTGGCCAGGTTATTAGGCACATGGTAGGCAGATAGGAATGAAGGCATTCAGTTAGTAGTCAGGTAATGTTAGAATGGGCAAAATTATTGGCCTAAGCCACTTATTGTCTTTCACAGTATCTTAATAATGAACACCCTTCTGGGATTTTCACACAAGACAATTCCTAGGATTTGTGGAGACTGGTGTGATAAACAAACCTTCATTCAGTAGCAGTCCTGTGGGCGAAAACAGCTTGTTGACGAGCGTAGTCCAAGGAGAATGGCAAGAATCGTGAAACTTAACAGGCAAGCAGTTCTGTACAAAATTGGTGTGCAGGCCGGCATTAAAGTATAATTTGTAGATACTTTTAAAAATTGGGCAATCACAGCACATGTGTTTTGTTGTTTTTACTCCACCAACACTGTATAAAGTTGCCTGGTCAGACAAATAATGTGGTCTGCACAGTCCACAGACCTAAACTAATAGAGCATCTTTAGGATATAATGAAACAGGTTAGCTCATGCACATACTGCCATCCAATCTGCTGCAACTGCATGAAACAATTGCATCAGCATGGACCAACAACCCTGTGTAACATTTCCAAAACTGTGTTGAGTCAATGCCCCAAATAATGCTTTCTGTTCTGAAAGAAAAGTGCCTGTACTGGATGGGTGAATTTAACCAGCATTTTAAGCTGTGGTTAAAGTAAATATTTATACTTTGCCTACACGCACATACACACATTTTTTTATATTCCTTTGGGGACCAGATCTAACCTTAACCTAACTTTAACTTTAATGTCTGAAATTTAAATATCCCAACATTTGAACACTAGTTGTTATGTAACTCCTACTCAAGCGTCATCCTCTTGTGTTCTCATCCAGGGTCCTGGTTGAAGTCGGAGGACACAGTTTCAATGAAGACTAAGAGGGCTGATTTTGCCTCGGCCTATCTCAGGGGCAGGATGGTCGTGGCGGGAGGACTCGGTGAGGGAGTGTCAATCACAGTCAGAATTATTTGTAGTTGTCACCAGTTTGTGGTGAAATGCTGGGTTATGAATTCCTTCCCTATCGATGGAAACTGTTCTTGTAGAATAGTAACACAAGAGTTAATACTGGATCTGCATGGTGTATGTGTCACGTCAGCAATTTAAGTGTTCTTATGGTTGGATTACACAAATGGCAATGCTAAGGATTGTACAGGATTAGCAACAGTAAGGAAAAAAGGTGCTAATGTTTACAAGGAACTCCAATAGTATTTGGATTGAGATGTGTTTTTTTTGGCTCTGTAATCCAGCACTTTGGATTTGACATAAATAAGTGCAGACTGGCGGGTTTGATAAAAAAATATTTTCATCCATATTTGATCATCCATTCTGAAATGACAGCATGTTTTGTACACAGGTCATACATTTTGTACGTATACAATGGCTAAACAGATAAAAACGTGTAAAGATTTCAAGGAGAAAAATAGTCAGTGCACAAGCGGCTCATTTCTGTAATAATTCTGTAATGATTCTGTATGTTTGGTGATGATACTTTATGTTGACTATATGAATACTGTTTTGGTGACGTGTCTGATCTACAGGTCACCAACCTTCAGTGTTAGACACGGTGGAAGCCTTCCAGCCTCAGAAGAAAAAGTGGGAAAGACTGGCTCCCATGGCAATGCCGAGATGCTCCGCCTCCTGTATTGTCATCAGGGACCGCCTTCTAGTGGTGGGAGGAGTCAACCAGGTACTAGACTATTGCTCTGCATGTTGACACTCACACACACATACTCACACAGGTACAGACATGCATGCATACATACACAAACACACACAATTTACTACCTGTCTCTATCTGTCTAAGGTCCCTAGTTCAGCCCATGAGATCCTGTATGTAAAAGAGGAGGAGTGTCTTTAGGATAGAAGACATACCCCTTTAACGAAGATTTACAGCAAGATGAAATCTAGAAGATTCTACAGAACATTCTATTGAAGATCAGTGGTCCTAGCACGTTCAAAATGCCTGCTGGTCTGGGAAAAATGCAATACATACGGAAAAGAGGTCAAGGGAAACTGACCAAAACAATGAAAATCCCATGGAAACATGTCGGGTAATGCCCTCTTGCTCTGCTTGCACACAGGTAGCATCAAACTTATGTGTTCCAGTGGAGGTCTGTTCATCAGCACTGTTGCGTTTCATCATCCTGTCTCAGTTGCAGTTCATGCAATGTGTGGAAAGCACTGCATTTCTTTAACTTGTAGTTAAACCTAAGAAGGTTCTGACATACAGCTTCCAGGTATATGTTTATATATGTGATAGCAGTAAGATCACTTTGGCAGCTCAATACATTTACTTGAAGTACAAAATCAACATTCATGAGGTAATGAAATTAAATCTGCTGTTTTAACTTATTTGTTGCAGTTAGATCCTGTTAGAACTTGTAGCAGGCCGCTTCTAATAGGCAAAATCCAACTACCCTCCATACTGCGTGATTCTTTTTGTTGTGAGGCGGTACATGGATTGTGAAGATAATGTGAAATTTACCATATGGCAACGTAAAGCTGCAACCTGTGTGAAGCTTTAGCCGTCATAGTCACTGTCGTCATCAAATGTAGCCTCTTTCAGTGTGATGCTTGGATGGATGTCATCATCAATACCTGTGTAAGACACTGTCAATGAACTGCACACAGCTAAAATGACTGCATATATTTCTATAAGATAGCTATAAGATCTGGCTGTAGCATTCAGCAGCAACTCAATAAAATGTAAAGGATTACTTTGAAATGCTGAAAAGTCAGATACTGTATATCCAATTCAGACTTAAAATTGCATCTAAAAAAATATATATATCCTGGAAAAATTCATTTTTTCAATAATGTAATAAAAAAGGGATACCATATATTTTAGATTTATTACACATAAACTGACATTTCAAGCCTTTTTTTGTTTCAATCTTGATAATTAGGGCTTAAAAAATGGAAACAAATCTGGTATCTTAGATATTAGAATAAAGAATTTATAATACAGAAATGTGGACCTTCTGAAACGTATGTTAATTCATGTAGTTAATACTTGGTCAGGCTCCTTTTGCACAAATGACTGCATCAATGCGGCTTGGCACTGCAGAGGTGTAATGTAGCCCATGTTGCTTTAATAGTGGCCTTCAGCTCGTCTGTATCATTGGGTCTGGTGTCTTTCTATTTCCTCTTCACAATACCCTATAGATTCTCTGAGGCTCAGGTCAGGCGAGTTGGCTGGCCAATCAAGCACAGTAATACCATGGTCAGCAAACCAGTTACCAGTCATTTTGGCACTGTGGGTAGGTAACAAGTCCTGCAGGAAAAGGAAATCAGCATCTCTATAAGGTTTGTCAGCAGATAGAAGCATGAAGTGCTGTAAAATCTCCTGATTGATGGCTTCATTGACTCTGGACTTGATAAAACACAGTGGACCAACACTAGCAGATGACATGGTGTTTGGGGTGACAGACGACACCCTAAAGCATCACGGACTGTGGACCCATCACACTGAACTTTAAGCAACTTGGATTCTGTGCCTCTGGGACCTTGACTTCCAAATAAATTGCAAAACGTATTATCATCTGGAAAGATGACTTTGGACCAATGAGAAACGGTCCAGTTCTTTTTCTCCTTAGACGCTTCTGACATTGTCTCTGTGTCAGGAGTGGCTTGACACAGGGAACGTGAAACTTGTAGCCCATCTCCTGGACACGTCTGTGCATAGTGGCTCTTGATGCACTGACTCCAGCCTCAGGCCACTCCATGTGAATCTCCCCCAAGTTCTTTAATCAGCTTTGCCTGACAATCCACTCAAGGTTGTGGTCATCACTGTTGGTTGTGCAGTATTTCCTTCCACACGTTTCCCTTCCAGACAAATTGCCATGAATATGCTTTGACACAGCACTCTGCGAACAGCCAGCCCTTTCAGCAATGACCTTCTGTGGCTTACCTTCCTTGTGGAAGGTGTCCATGTGTGTCTTCTGGAAAATTGTCCAGTCAGCAATCTTCCCCATGATTGTGGTTGTGTGTACTGAGTTAATTAGCTGATTAGAGCTCTTCTTAGGTCCACATTTCTGTATTATAAATTCTGTATTCTAATATTTTGAGTCTCTATTTTTTACTTCCATGAGCTGTAAGCCCTAGTCATCAAGACTGAAACAAATAAAGGCTTGTAATATGTAACTTTAGCTGTAAGGAATCTACTGTAATATATACATATGAAGGGGTCCCTTTATTTTATTAAATTACATAAAAATGAACCTTTCCACAATATTTTAATATTTTTTTTGCACTTGTACTGTGTAAGTAACCCCAATGTAGGACTGTTACAATAAATAATACTCAATTTTCGTAGATCCTATTTCTTTAATGGGATCCTTCCTATATCCAGGGTTGGGTAGGTTACTTTTGAAAAGTAATCTGATTACTTTTACAATTATTTTGTGTTATCCGATTACTGTAATTTGATTGAAAGTAACCTATCCAACCCTGCCCAATCCCCTCTTCACACATTTGTTCACTAAATTCTGCAAAGGAATATAAAGGGGAAATCATGCCACAAACGCTCTGTTGCACAGTTTCACTCAATTTATTTTTTGCAACCCTCTAATCTGAGATTTATATAGACCTGGTACCCCAGGTGGGTGCAATTAATGATAAGGTAGAATAGAAACCTTCAGTCTCTGGCCCTTATATGATTTGAAAACCCCTGGTTTATATAGGCTAAGCTAGCACAGTGAGAGAATGGCCAATATATCCTACAAGCTTGTACACACAATATATCCCACAAGCTTGTACACACAATATATCACACAAGATTTTACACACAATATATCACACAAGATTGTACACACCAAGAAGACCCACAAGATGGTGGATTTTCCTCTGCATGCCTCAGTTGTTGGTATTCAGTCTTACCTTATGGAGATGAATAACCAGGCTTCATAAGATTGTATTCAGTGTTACCTTATGGAGATGAATAACCAGGCTTCATAAGATTGTATTCAGTGTTACCTTATGGAGATCAGTAACTAGGGTTCAAACAGTGACCACTTTGCCTGGAATGAATTAATACAACATAGAAAACACCCAAACCCAGGATAGTGCAGTGTCAAGACTATTAACCTCTATCTATCGAAAACCATGCTTCCCTTAACCTGAATCCATGATGAAAAAAAATGATGGTCAAACCAATCAAATTCCATGCCAATCGAAACATCAATAATTTATTTGAATTATTGATCCCACTTCTGGTAAAAAAATGTTTCTTCATGCTTACATAATCAGCAGTTGCCAGCTAATTTCCTGAGAAACTCTCTGCAAAATGTGACCTAACTGGTCTAAAAATGTTAGTGATGAAAATCATGTTTTTAATATGGTTCTAAAAATGCTACACCCAGTAACAATATAGGAGACATCTAATAGAATTGTGTCAACTACATTAAAAGGGCTGTCACTGACAAAACATTGTTACCATCTTTCAGCTGGTTGTGTTTCTTGGACCAGCAAGTGATGCAGAACATCTGAAATCATTAATTGCAAAATTGCGTGTCAATCAAGCAAGCTATTCAATCATGTTCAGTGATATCCACGAGCCCTACAATCCAGAACAAGCAGGATAATACGATAGCAGAACTTTGAGGATCTAAAAGTAGTGGCTTGTCTGCCGTCTCTACACCACTCCCTTTAGAGGGCAGCCCTCGGTGCCATCTGCTTATGCTACTTTTATCCTCACAAATATTGTACAAATATTTCCACAGAATGTTTAATCTTCATCCCATAATATTGACGGCAGTGCTATGATATATCTATTTAAACATTGATTGTAGCCACCAGAAGAATAACACTGGATAAATACAGATCATTTGTACGTATGTAGGTCTAAGAAAATTCAACAAGTGCTTTTTGGTGTACAAATCTGGATTTGCATCATTGTGTGTGCTCCAAAGTGGTTGACTGGTAACATTTTCTTTCTCAACAATCCCAGACTAGCTTCTTTTTTCAACCACGACTTATTGCAATGTCTACAGGCCTGTGTTAGACAATTGTTAAATGTTCAAAGCAACTTGTAGCCTATTACAATCTGTTTTTAATATCTATTTATGGCATTTCTTTTTACACTCATAATGGCATTATGTCCTATGTGGCCAAAATCTAGGATAGTGTGCCAGTAGGAAAAATACATACTGTAATTAAGCTATGTTTGGAAAATCCCCCTGTTAAGTGACAATTCTGTTCCTCACCAGTGGTAATTTCCATAGTGGCCTCTGAATAACAATTGTACAAAACCCATATTCTCCTACCATACTGTAATTCATGTTTGGTTACACTTTATTTGGATAGTCATGATTACTATCTGTAAATGCTCTAAAAGATATGTATATTATTCAAAATGATCAAAAATCTAATTTAATTATTGCTAAGGTTATGTGTAAGGTTAGGTTTAGAATTAGGATATCTGGAAGTGTTAGTGGAATGATTCGGCTTTATGTTGCATATAGTCTGTGTATGGTCTGTAACTAATTCATAATTGAGTTTGAACAGATTTTTTGAACTTTACTTCTAACAGAGTAAATCTGTAGTAAACGTATGGCAGTCATGGCAGTTACAGTTAGTGCTCTTCGCTGCCATCTGGTGTTCAACACTACAGCTACAGTGTGCTTTATAACTTGTTCAGTGACATGAACTGATTGAAATTGCGTAGTTACTATGCACAATGATGATATGTGAAAGTTTCTCCAGTAAAACTTTAATTATCACTTACATTTAAAAATGCACACCTTCGTCCCCACATGCACACAAGGCTTGTGGAGATTTAAATCTCTTTTCCAGCGGAATAATTATCTCCCAAAATTTACATTCACATCCACTAATATTTTAAAATGCTATTTGTAGAATTTAAGCCGTAAAAACGGAATTACTAACCAGCAAACAAATGCTGTAAAAACTGTATTGATTCCCTACAATATATACAGTACTGCTTTGTTAAACACAAAATCACAGCCTGAAATGCTAAACATAAAGTATATCAAAGATTGGCTGGTACATCACTATTGACAAATATTGTGGAATCACAACTCATTATGTACTCAAACTACTGCATAGTGTTCGGAAATCATTTACCCATCTTAACTGCTTTTTCCAATTTTCTTAATATCACAAAATACATGTTCTACAGATTTTGTAAACTGGTCACTGAAAGAGAAAGTAGTTCTGTTACTCTAAAATTCTACAGAGTGACACTTTAACATAAACTGTAGTCTAAAAATTAATTAAATCAGGAAAAAATATATAAAATATATAAAATGCATAGGTAAGATTTAGAATTCAAGGAAAAAAACGGGATATTATCAAGCAATAATTGTGTATGATATTCTGTGTAGAAACAAACATCAGTCACCACATTTCAACATTTCACAGTTTTTATATAAGTTGTATAAAATCGAAAACACGGGATGGCCGTGTTTGGTTTTGGCGTTGTGACACCTAGCTCTTATCAACAGCTCTATCAATTTAGAAATTAGAGTACATATTTCCACTAGAAACTGGCAGGTCTGACCGATGTTGCATCAACAAGGGAATTCAATTTATGCTAACATAATTATGGTATAAATTCCCACTACAGAGAATTGATCTATGTAATCACCATACTTACGGTACTTTCAGCAAATAAATAAAAAACACAAAAGAGAGGTTTTCTCTGTAAGTAAGGTGTATATACAGTATACTGTAGTGTTGTAGAAATGATAATATTATTCTGCACTGTGTGTGATTTGTAACCTTTACAACTGTTGATGTACAGTGGGCTCCAAAGTTAATGGCACCCCTGACTGTCAATGCACAAACAATACTGTAAAAAATATAAACAATACAATTATAGGAAAACTCAAAATACCAACATGTGAGAAATACTGTACTTTATTAATGTGTCAATGGAACCAACCAAAATATTTATTTAATTATATTATTAAATAGAAAATCAATGTCCTCCAAAAATCAAGGTTTTACAATCAATGGCAAAGGTTATTGTAATTAACATTTACCAAAATTATACCAG
Organism: Umbra pygmaea; assembly: GCA_016801145.1. Classification (NCBI taxonomy): domain Eukaryota; kingdom Metazoa; phylum Chordata; class Actinopteri; order Esociformes; family Umbridae; genus Umbra; species Umbra pygmaea. The sequence goes on along the minus strand of JACXGM010000734.1, from coordinate 18,684 downwards.
AAATTAAATTAAATTTATTTAAGTTTATCTAAGTCTAATATATTGAGCCATTACTTTCTGTTCCTCTAGGTTATAAAAATTTGGTAACATGCATGAAATATCCCTTTCTCATTCAACAGCATGAAGAAAATAAAAGAACTGACAGTTTAAAAGAAACAGATGGTTGTAGACCTTCATCTGATAATGGCTACAAGAAGATCCACAATCAATTGACTATACAACTGAGCAATTATAAAAAATGTCAAAAGATATGGAACAGTTGAACCTCACGGGTAGAGCACTCAAAGGCATTTTACCCTCCAGGATAGGGAGGAGGATGGTGAAAGAAGCAACAAAATTCCTAAGAGTCACTGTAAAATAATTGCAGGCCTTGGTAGCATCTTGGGGTCACCAGGTTTCAAAAAGCACCATCAGACACCACCTCCACAACCACGGCCTCTTTGGAAGGGTTGCCAGAAGAAAGACCTTTCTGACCCCAAGACACAGATGTACACACTTGGAGTAAACACAATTTAACACAGATGTAAACACCTCATTTTAATTATTACTGGAAGAAGGTGCTCTGGTCAGATGAGACCAAAATTGAACGTTTGGTCAGATACAGCATCGGCATGTTTGGCATCAAACAGAAATGCATACATGGAGAGGCACCTCATACCCACGGTGAAATATGGTGGTTGGTCAGTAATGTTATGGGGCTGTTTTAATTCCAGAGGTCCAGGGACACTGGTCAAGATAGATGGCATAATGAATTCCACTAAGTATCAGGCAATTTTGGCTGACAATCTGGTTGCCTCTGCCAAAAGGCTGGGACTTGGCCATAGGTGGACTTTCCAGCAAGACAATTACCCAAAACATACCTCAATATCCATACACATGGTTCTGTGACAACAAAATCAATGTTCTGCCATCTCAGTTGACTGACCTCAATCCAATCGAAAATGCATAGAGGAATGGTCCAGAATCCCTCCAAATGTGTTCCTTAACCTGATCAAACAATACAGGAAGTGATTCCATGCTGTTATCTTTGCCAGAGGTGGTTGCACTAAGTACTGAAATTGGTGTGCCAATAATTATGGAAGCTTGGTTTTGGTGAAATTTCTTCTGTGTTAAATAACTGTATGATTTTGGTTGGTTCCATTGCAACAGTAATGAAGTACAGTGTTTCTCACATGTTGGTATTTGAGTTTATATCTATAATTATATTGTTTATGTTTTTAAAGCATTGTTTGTGCATTGCCAGTCAGGGGTGCCAGTCATTTTAGAGCCCACTGTAGATGTATTGCTTGACTTGTGTTATATGTTTTAAACAGGAAATATAAATGGGATGTTAACAATAAATAGGAACTAAATGAAAGTAATTACTTTTGTATTGAAACTTCAAAGTATATGTACAGTCACCTCAAATCACTGGCATTCTTAATAGAGAGCGATAAATGCTGTCGAAGACAGGTAAATAGCTACAGTATATTTCATGCTCAGAACAATGAAAAACATATACACGTTTATACTAAATAACTACAATCTCAAATCTATTAACATGGTACTTTTAAATGTAGTTTTTTGTACATTATAAGGGAACTGTATTGTGGCCTTCAATGTCTTCTTGCTTCACTAGGACATAAAATAGAGGTAACACACATGTAAAGTATACTTGTCTTTATCACCAAGGTACTTTACAACTGAGCATAGACAAAGAATGGTTGAATCAAGAAAGGGTTACAAACATTTGCGGAAATATACTACTTATCACTACAAGGGCAATAACAATGGATGCCAATAATTTAGATGGTGACTCTACATAATGCTGTTTATGAAATGTGTGCAGTTTTGTCTACAGTCCTGCTATTCACACTATAGAGTCTAATAAACTCCTATTAATGTTTCTCAGACCTCAAGTACAGTCAACTCAGAGGTACACAGATATCTGGAGAAGGTAAACATAATGTAGCTGTTTTAATTAATAGCATTTGACAGAAACAGGGCTTACCCATGTGTACTTAATCAGAAGGTGACTGTATCCCTTAATTTAAATGTGTAGCTATGTATTGCTATGGCAATAAGATTTAAATATATTGGTGTAATTTCATAAATTAATATATTTGTCATTTAGAAAGTTAATCATGTAATGCCTGATTTTGACTATGTATCAAATTGTGTATTTGATAGTAATAATGTATGTAAGTAATAATGGTTAGAGAGACTGTGCCAAAGTTTAGAACATATGTTATACTTACTTACAACACCTGCAATATTAGACTTTACAGAAGTTGATCTGTTTTAGTTTATCATTAGTGTATTGTGTATTGATTATTCTCAGGATGTCCATGAAAAAGCACAAACTACAGGATGGATACTCAAATCACTGGCTTGTGTTATACAGTCAGTGTGGGTTCAACAAGGTATTCTTTTAACTTGATTAGTAATAAAATTTAATGTCTTAAAATGATTCTATCCAGTTTTTACTAATGCTTTGTCACTCTTGTTACATTCCTAACTGAGGCATAGCATGATGGGAACTATTGTTGAATTGTCATGCAATCTCACTCTTCACCACCAGATGGCAATTTAACACAGGATATAGGCTTTATAAACTAAGGGACAGTGTATAAAACTATTACATAGAAATCCAAGCACATATCCTTCCAGAGGTACATTAACAAGACTCGTTCCTAAAACCTGTTTGTTTGCAAAAGGACATTCAGGGCTATGGTAGAAAACATTGAACAGACAAATCCACACAGCCCTATGAAAAATCATTAGCTATTTAAAGCAAAGTAAGCTCCAATTACATATACCGTTACACCCTTCATGTGTATGTTAGAGATAATGTAAGGCCAGAAAACAAATATATTTTAGCAGATTCATCCATTACCAGTGTAGCCATAGGTCAATGCATAATAAAGCCAATGATCTATGTTAAGTCCACAGCAATAATGCAAACACATCCACCCTCAAAGACTTAGTGTTTTGATATTAATGTATATACTACACACTGTAGATTTAGCAGATGCTATAATCCAAAGCGATTTACAGTAAGGTCGTACACAAAAAAAACAATGCAAAACAACCACAACTTAGTACTGACTGCATTTTAATCATTGAATCAGTAATTGGCAAAAGTCAGTGTTGGAAAAAAGACTATACACATGGTTTGCCTGTTTGACACACCTTTTACTGATAGCAAAACTACTAGAATGTTAAAATCAACCTTAGTAGAATGTTAAATTGTGGTAATTTCTAGAATTTTTTATCATCCTTCACATGAACATTCCACCTAAAATACAAGCCACGTGCATTGATTGACATATTTCTTGGGATTAGGAAAAATATAATGATATTATGAAATAAGCCCTAAAATGTTAAGAGGTCATGATATTATTTGTTTCATATTGTGGTAGAACTCTCCATTATAGTTTATGGTTGGGTGTTTCAGACTGACATCAGTGAAATATATACATTTTACAGAGTTACTTCTCACTTCTCACTAAATATTGTAATAATATATACAGTAGTACCTACAGAAAATATTTTACTATCTTTAACTGTCTTTCTTATCCACCATTAATGATAAACATTTTGCCATGAATATGCAAAAAACCTACCAGTGGGAATCAGGGAGCATAGGGTACGTGCCTGTTTTTGTACCTAATTTGAAAGCTACCCTATAGAATTGTTTACAGGTCATGCCGTTGATCATTTAGAAATGTAGGACAGTACTAGTCAAATTGGCCTCTACTACTATTGTGCATAGAAAAACAATTAAAAAAACAAAAAGTGATTCTGATGCACTAGTTTGGATGTGCTCAATAAATGACTAGACAATTTAGTTACTATAATATTTGTATAAACCAAAAATCAAGCAACATTTTCTCACCTAATTATTACCTTTATTTATTCAAACGTTTTTAATTGTAATTTTTTTACTAACTTTTGAGGAAGCATTTTTTGCAATGTGACAATGAAAGTTGCTTATTTAGGCCTCTCTACTGGAGAGCTGGTAGGGGGGGGTGGAAGGCAGCTATTCACAAAGGCCCAAGCAAGGGTTCCAAATCTCTTCTGGCATTCTTCTGGGCTCAAAGAACCACAGGGACAGAACTGGCAATGAACTGGCACAGGCTGGCACACCGTTGCTAAGGAGAAGCACTCTCCTGAAGTGTTGCCAGGGTTAGTGTTGTTTTGTGTCCGCTTGCCACCTCACTTCCTGTTGGAAAAAATAGAAGGGAAGAGAATCATAAGCCAATTGAGCGCCCCTATTGTCCTATCACAGCCCTCAAACCCTCTCTACACTTTCTCCCATTGCAATTTGCTTATCTAGTTCTGTCCAGGTTGGCAGGAAATTACATTTCATTTACACTAGTGCTTCATTCAAATCACATCAAGCATTAAAACCCATTAGTTAACAGCTGCTAAGCAGAGGTTTAGGCAGAGTTCAGATCAAAATTTATTTGTCACAGGCTTCGTTAATAAGGGTCGACATTTTACATACTTTTTCAGTAATGCAGATTTTAAAAGTAAGTGAAATAAATACAAGGATTCCAGTTGGGATGTTGTTTTCAGTGGTCACAATAGTCAGTACCTCCCATCAATTTGTTTTAGCAGAATTATTCTAAGTTGCAACTTAGTTCAGTGTTAGCATGGTGCATTGCACGACAGTCTACGTTATGATAGTCACAGTTTCCAGCCTGACTCTGAGTTCTCTGACTTCCCCCGGGCCTCCTGCATGAGGCAGTGCAAATTGGCATTGCGCTGCCCAGGATTCGGGTTAGATAAATCAGATTATCTATCCTGCCACATCGCTCTCCAGCGACTCCTTGTGTCCAGATCGGGCACCGGTGGGTTCAATATGGAATTATACACTAACCTAAAGGATTATTAGGAACACCATACTAATACTGTTTTCGACCCCCTTTCGCCTTCAGAACTGCCTTAATTCTATGTGCCATTCTATGTGGATTCAACAAGGTGCTGAAAGCATTCTTTAGAAATGTTGGCCCATATTGATAGGATAGCATCTTGCAGTTGATGGAGATTTGTGGGATGCACATCCAGGGCACGAAGCTCCCGTTCCACCACATCCCAAAGATGCTCTATTGTAGCATTGACATGTTGATGGACATGGTCAGAAACAATGCTCAGGTAGGCCGTGGCATTTAAACGATGCCCAACTGGCACTAAGGGGCCTAAAGTGTGCCAAGAAAACATCCCCCACACATTACACCACCACCACCAGCCTGCACAGTTGAAACAAGGCATGATGGATAAATGTTCTCATTCTGTTTACACCAAATTCTGAACAGAAATCGAGACTCATCAGACCAGGCAACATTTTTCCAGTCTTCAACTGTCCAATTTTGGTGAGCTCTTGCAAATTGTAGCCTCTTTTTTATAATTTGTAGTGGAGATGAGTGGTACCCGGTGGGGTCTTTTAGCCCATCCGCCTCAAGGTTGTGCGTGTTGTGGCTTCACAACTTCACAAATGCTTTGCTGCATACCTCCGTTGTAACGAGTGGTTATTTCAGTCAAAGTTGCTCTTCTATCAGCTTGAAGCACTTGGCCCATTCTCCTCTGACCTCTAGCATCAACAAGGCATTTTTGCCCACAGGACTGCTACATACTGGGTGTTTTTCCCTTTTCACATCATTCTTTGTAAACCATAGAAATGGTTGTGCGTTAAAATCCCAGTAACTGAGCAGATTGTGAAATACTCAGACCGGCCCGTCTGGCACCAACAACCATGCCACGCTCAAAATTGCTTAAATCACCTTTCTTTTCCATTCTGACATTCAGTTTGGAGTTCAGGAGATTGTCTTGACCATGACCACACCCCTAAATGCATTGACGCAACTGCCATGTGATTGGTTGAGTAGATAATTGCATTAATGAGAAATTGACCAGGTGTTCCTAATAATCCTTTAGGTGAGTGTAGTTGGTGAACATAATCATCAAGTGTGAAAAGAAGTGGCGGCTTAGCGACATGTGGTTGGATAAACTATGTGCACGCATTTGCCATACCACCGATCTCTCCAGAGGGGGGGGAGAAAATTTGAAAAAAGAAATATTATATTTTATTGCAGTGTTGTGATTAGGGTTGTTATTGGGATTAGGAATTACGGGGTAGGTATACATGTATGTGTGTAGGTGTAGGTGTGTAAGTGTACAGAGTAATTTAAAGGCCAGATGAACTTGACCCGGATCTGCTGGTTAGTGTTGCACAACTGATCCCTGGAGCCCTAACGCATATTTTTTATCTGAACAGATCAAACCTGTGGTTCAATTCAAGCATCTCTGATGCCATTCGTAAAAGAGATGTGGTATGGGCTTATGTACAAGAAACAGTTTCTAGCTCTGACTGGCTTATTTTCAAGCAGCTGAGAAATCTATCCATCAGGCTTATTAGTAAGGCAAAATCTGATTACCATGTGATCTACAGTATGTTACTAAATTAATTTATGGGAATCCAGGAAAATTCTGGAAAGTAGCAAAATCATGATGGATTGAAAAAAATTGATTGAACTTAGTAGGTGGGTCACAGAATGAAGACTGGGTATAAGCAGTCATCAAAAAAGAAGGTAAGGAACTTGTTACAATCATCTGTGGAGAAACATGATAATGCAGAGAGCAGCAATTTATTAATAGTATCAATCACAATCTTAGAATTTATTTTCGAAGAAGAAATTAAGTTAGCAAAGTAAGCAGTCCGGGCATCCTTGACTAGTGTGTTAAATGAAATACGAGGATCTTTGAGATGCAGGCAGTGCATTTCTAACCCAGTGGTTTTCCAAAGTCATTCTGTCCTGCAACACTTCTGTCTCAGGCTACGGACAGCACCTGTCATCAATGGAGAAGTGCTGCAGATAGCCTTTCGCATAATTTTACGTTTAACATAGTTTGACTGTGACAATCATGTGCTGTGATTGACCGGCCGGCCCCTCTGGCATCTGCCCAAAATCCAGACTGGCCAATCCATCTCTGCAAACAGACATCTGTGGCAGACAGTATAAATGTATATTGGACCTTGTTTCACATTCAATGCAAACAATGATTCTGCCTTTGCTATTATTAGGTCAGACAAGGTTTCAATACCAGGCTGCCTAGTTGAGCCAACAATGGTCCTGTACTTGTCCTTGTTACGGTTGCTACATGTTATGTTATGTATTTGTTTTTGTCTCTGCTCTATAAAATGATTATTTCCGTATCATTTTCATATTTTCTGCTTACGCATTTGTCAGGAAGCAGGATCATTCCTGTACCGATTTTGAATGTGCTGTTTTTGTTGCAACTTGAAAGCAAGGTCTTTCTTATAGTGCATTCGGATGGCAGCCCTCTTTTCCTCATTATTATTATCATTACTCATTGTCGAAGTCTTTACTGCGCATCTTTATTTGTGTCCTCACTTTCTTAGCAACTCTTTTTCTTCTAATTTTTGAACATTTCATGGATACCTTTGGTAAAAAAGAGGTGTGCTATTGCACAGTATCTTTTTCATTCTGAATGATACATGCCTTCATGTAAACATTTTCAGAAGCTTCATATTCAAAACTGACTGGTAAGAGACTGTACTACTAACAGACTGTTATCTTTATTCAGGTGTAATGAAACATGAAAGAGCTGAATCAAGTGATTCGCCAGATCAGTCACAGAGTGAAAAGCAACCATTACAGCTTTCCCGTTTTCCTCACAACATGTTCCACTGGCATTGTGAAAATGTGGATAAAGAAATCCTGTCAACAATGCTTGTCCTTGAAAATAGCTATGCACACAAGACCAACAATCAATAAAGCCTGTGAATATTTGGTTCCAAGTTGTCGAAATGGGAGATTCAAATAATCATTCCAGTCTGCAGGTGCATTTTGCAGGTGCAACCATCCATTTGGGTTGGATTATATCACAATGTAAGAAACGCTGTCAGTCTTAACTCTATTCAGTTTATCATCAAAACCCAAGAGCCTACTGTGAAATGTACTAAGTACCTCCAATCTCTCTCTTATTACACAGTATAATTGGTTTCCTATTCTCAAAACATCATCTACATTTTTTTTATATATTTGATGAGTCTCATGGAGGTGGACTAGAAACATCAGTGAATTGGGTACAAATTGGGTTCCTCTGCTGTTATCTGAATATGATCAGCTTGACTGTATTTCACTGAAATGTCATTACTTTCCTCATATAATGTAGAGCTAATACTGAGTTGTCTCATTTGTATCAGGCAACATGCTGGGCCCTATCTTGCACCTGACGCAACGCAGTGCAAAGCCCAAAAGCAAGTGTCTTTGAGAGTTTAAGACCAACGCAGTTGGCAATTTTCCATCAAGCGCCCGTGTTGTTTAAATAGCAAATGCACCTGCGCCCATCTTTGCACCCATGGGCATGCTGGTCTAACAGGGAGGTTTGTTCAGGATAATTCTGGGTATTGCTATTTTGAGGCATCGGAAAGTGATCGTGACATTGGCCAACAAAAACCTGGTCTAAAGTCAATTGTGCAGCATGTCATTGTTATTGTAACAGTAAATTAGTAAAAAGCACCTAGGCTTATGCACAGCGCACGAACACTATGCTGGTTACACACACACAGGGAAGCGCAGCAGCACAGAAATGATTAAAAAAAATGTAAAATAAAAATATTAGGGTGCAAATCCACGGGAAGGGAATGGGAGCTGACACTCTGATTGGTTTATTGCATGTTACGCCCAAAACACACCTATGAAATAATGAAGACACTTATTACAACCCTTTTGAACCAAGGGAGTAGGCTTATACCCGGAAGTTGAAGCAGCCCTGGGTCGATTCCAATGACAGTATATAAGATGGACAAAGCCTTGCCATTCATTCCGATGGAGAGAAAGTGAAGTCAATTAGAAGCACTTTTTCGGTGATAGCCGATCGTACTGCGCAGCCTCAAGCTGAGTGTGATGAAGTAGATGTGATGTGAGCAACGTCTCTGTAAGTTGGAATTCTTATCTTAGCCATGCCAAGAGAAATTTGAATCATTCCAAATCTTGCCTCTTGAAGAGAAAGGAGAGCGTGTGTAAGATTTGTCCGTGAGTGTAGGAGCAGGAGCAACTTTTGGTAAGTATTCTGATTATTTGCCTCCACGTCCCCCCGATTGCCTGCGAGGATTTCCTGGACTTTACGGTAATTTTTCTACTGTGTGACAGTAAGTTGACACAATAGTTAGCATATTTTCACAAAAACGGCGGTTACACTTTATTTGGAGAGTCCGAAATTCCTACAGATACACTTCTTGGACTATCAAAACTAAGTGTTACCAAAACGGCTGCTACGGGGCTATAACGTGAGATACAAGGTAACGGAGCTTTTTATATATTGTCCTCGCCATCATCGGGCCTGTTTCGGTAGCTCCTAGTGCCCAGGTACTCCCGCCAGGAGTCTACAATGATTCTCCTATCTCTGCTGCGGTTCACCTGTGACTGCCCAAGAACTATGACGGCACTGCATCCCGGTGCCTGGGGTTCCTATTACAGCTGGCGCTTTTACAGTTTTTGGTGGAGGTGGATGCACAAAAATGCCCACCTTAGCGGAGAACATGAGGGTGTATGTTTCCTCTTGTTCGAATTTTGCCCAGTGTTAAGGGCAGAGGAACCTTCCTGCAGGTAAATTAATGCCTCTTCTTATTCTACAACGACCTTGGTCACATTTATCTGTCAACTTTCTCACTGATCTCCCTCCCTCTAAAGGGAACATTGCGATCTTGGTTGTTGTGGATAGGTTCTCGTAAGCCTACCATCTCCTACCTCTCCCTGGAGTGCCCTTGGCCTTACAGACCGCAGAAGCTCTATTCACAGTCAGTCTCACCTCCGGGTTCCATCCAGAAGCTAATGGGCAGGTCAAACGCGTTAACCAGGAGGTGGTCGGGTTCCTGTGGACTTATTGTAAGGACAGGCCGGAGGAGTGGGCTAAATCCCTTGCGTGGGCAGAGTACACACAAAATTATTTGCGTCATTCCTCCATGGGGCTCACTCCCTTCCAGTGTGTGTGTTAGGGTATCAGCTGGTTCTGGCACCTTGGCATATGAGTCAGAGCCAGGAACACGCGGTAGACTATTGGTTTCGGTGCGTGAAGGACACTTGGAATGTCGCCCATGTCATTCTCCAGCAGGCCGTTCGCCGCCACAAGGTCCACGCCGATCATCGCCCCAGGGCCATGCCTCTCTACCAACCTGGGGATTGGGTCTGGCTCTCATCCCGGAACCTGTTCTTTCGCCTGCCTTGCCTGAATCTTGCGCCACGTTTTATGGGGCCTTTTGAAGTCCTAGGAAGGATTTTTGATGTGTCATACAGGTTGCGTTTGCCTCCCACTTTGCGTATTAATCTTGTGTTTCATGTCTCCCTCCTCAGGCGGGTGGTGGAAGGCCCTCTCCATGAGGCCAGGGTGCTGGAGACCCACCTCCGCCATTGGAGATCAAGGGTGACCAGGGATACTCTGGGAGGTTCATCCTGGATTCGAGACAGCAGAGGGGCAGTCTCCAGGACCTTGTGGGTTGGAAGGGTTATGGTCATGAGGACAGGGATGTGTTGCCCTCACTACTGTGCGATTTCCACCTGCGGCGTCCGGATTGACCAGCGCCTCATCCTCTGGGTCGTCCCCTGGGCAGGGGGAGCCACGCCGCAGAGCTGCGCGTCAGAGGGGGGTTTCTGTCAGCATGAAAGTTCCTGGAGCTCCCCCTACTGGCGCGAACAGGATCAGGCGCTCGGGGGCCCCTGCTTTCTGACGTCACCGCTCCTGCCCCACACCTCTCATCAGGATCAACCGGCTCCACCTAAAATCTGATACCTGATATATATATCTGCTGCCAAATCACGATACTTCCTGCACGAAAACAAACGCATCCACAATGGACACAGCTCCCCTTTGCTTTCTCGCCTAGTGGACTAGGTTCCCAGGGTAGTGGAATATGTGAATTTGGGTATGCTTTTTAAAAGCACCCCGACACCATGGTTTTGTTTCCTACCATTTTGGTATGGATTGTTATGACAAATGCTATGTAGACCGCTGCTTGTGTTTTCTGTTTGAAGAGCAAGCGGGTTGTTATAGAGGACTGCTACTTTTTTCTAATTTCTGCTTTGATTAGGATTCTGTGGCCATCAGCTTGCCACACTTTATTTTGTGTATTCTTAACTGTGTTTTTATTCTGTTTGGGGAACACCCAATAAAGCATTAGAAAACATTTATTCTGCGTGCGATTCCTCATTCCCCACCAAGGCGTGACACTTGGCCTTAGTAAATCAGTGTTTACTGATTTACTAAGCTGACCCAGTAAAAAAATTATAATGCAGAGGTTACACTGATGCAGTCTGTCCACCAATTGGTCTGTAAAAGGGCCTAAAAGACAGGCAAAAGAAACCTTAACGTTTTATAAAATAAGGAATACCTATGAAACTCTACAGGTATTGAATGTACTGTTTGTATGTTAACGTATTTGATAACTGCTTTAGGTTAATTTAACTAGTTCAAGTACTAGGTACGGTTACACTTTATTTGGAGAGTCTGACATTCCATCTGTATGTGCTCTACAGATAGTTTGTTGATGATATGAATATCAACAAACAATCAACAAACCATCTGTTGATAAGCAACTAATTGTGTATTTTAAGGGTAGGGGTAAGTTTAGAATATGTTTTAGGGTAATGGTTAAGGTTAGGTTTAACATAAGGGGAATGGTTAAGGTTAGGATTAGGGTTAGGGTTAGTAGATAGTTGTTAAAATGTTGTTGACAGTATGCAGATAATATGTAGAGCATCTAGAGATGGACTCTCAAAATAAAGTGTTACCCTAGGTACTTTAAGAAATTTCAAGTCAGCAAATCACTAATTGTGTTGTTTCAATTTATTTATTTATTTTATTTTACCAATAGCAAACAAAGTTTACCTTTGCCTCAAGAACAGTCGTTTCTACTATCACTTGATGTGTTCGTCACAGATCTCTGGTTTCTGACAACGAAAGACAGTATTTAATTAAAACACAACATTTAAATATGACTGCAAGCAGCGATTGGGGTTCCTTCAGAACATTACGGAACATATGTATAATTGACATGGACAAGTAGGCCTGTTGCAATAATTACACAACTGAACAACAAGCAGCAATCATATTGGCAAGTATTTGGATTGTTTCCGTCACATATTTCCTTCCAAATTAGTTAATTTAACACCACTGGATGTATATCTCCCCTTTTGGTTCTGCAAAGCCAGTGTAATTCAAGTATCCTTAGCCGACATGTTTTCACCTGTTTTCCATTACATTAGGTAAGCCTACACAAATGTTCTACCTAAAACAAACAATTAGAAATAAGTATATGTGCAGCACAATGACAGGTTAACATCAAAACGGGCACACAAAGTATTTTTAGTTATTGACATTGCAAATCCATTGCTACCAACAGTCTTTGAAATAAACAACCTGGATTTAGGGAAAAGAACAATGGTCCCAATGTGTGCTTATAATTTGGAAGAAAGGCAAAACTATATACACAATAGGCTTAAGGCTATTGTGGCTGGCTTAATATAGGTGCTTTCGTTTTAGTGTCTATATTTAAACATTCGTCCTAGTGTCTAAATTATATAAGCACGACCAAACCTGATGGCGCATGTTAACAGTATTTTGTGGTAGGCTATATAGCCTTGCCAGAAATGTAGCTGTTCAATACAAAATTACTTAGCCTGTGAGACAGCATTGACAACAATGGCAGATGTATTTTATCTTAGCGAGCTATTGATAGAGAAATACTAATAAGATTGCATCATAATTGGTTTACACATTTAATGCACATATCTACTAATCACTAAATAACATTACATTTGTTTTAGCCGTAATATTGCATTTACATTTGATCCACAAGATGCATTCGTAGAAATCACAGGCACGTTGTGGCCAGTTACTGAGATAGCATTACCGATGGAAGGAGAAATGCTGATAAGATCACGTGGTAATCGGTTTACATATTTAATGCACATTTCTACTGATCAAAAATAACACTGTAGTTGTTTTAGGAATAATACTTGCCTTAAGGTCAGTTTCAGTGCTATGTGAAAGTTTAATGGCTGCTGTGCCATTCAGCTGGAAACATACGTCAAATTACTTTGTCGGAGGTGGGAGCTTAGAATCTGATTGGCCCACAGGTCAACACAGAGAGTCAGTGATTGGGTAGTGGGAATGTAGAGCAGTCACCCAAAAAGTTGAGACAGTTGAGACAGAGCACAAATAATCGCTTATACATGGCAATTAAAAAGCGTTCTGCAGGGCACAGGAACGCATATGATGTCGCTGGAATGGAATCAATATCATGAAAACTGCAGATGCAGACAAGGTGCCAGAAACCAAAGGAGAAAAAAATGAAGAACAATACATGTTGCTTCACTTCATGACACAATAACCTAATAATACAGGGTGTGGATGCCCTTAGGGCATTTCAAATATACGCTAAATGAACTGTTTTCTGTTAAATGTAATTAGTATTGTTAACTACAATATATACACTGTGTTTCATATTTATTACATATTTATTTAAACATTCAATATTTTGTTCATAGGTGTCTTTTAATTACCTTGAGTCACATGATCAGTAAATTCATAATATTTTTATTTATAATATTTTCAATTCCCATATCAAATACACTAAACACACTAAAGAAACCCACTCAAGAAATCTAGTTCACAATATATTGTAAGTCATTCTGTCATGCTCCACGAAATGTGGCTGCCAACCTGTGGCTATTCTGGGACATTGACACTGCATGACCATATATGAACTTCCTCCATTACATCATCCCACCAACAATAGCTGCTGTTTACAATCACCTCATTAGTAATAGTATTTATACCTCCACTTTCCTGTTCACAGTGTTGGTCATTGTTTAGACATTACGCTCTTCTCTTTATGATTGCTATGTGTATTGTTTTGGTGTTTATAGATTCTGATATTAAATACTCCAAGTCTTTAGTTGCTTCACCTTCATTTTCTCTTCCACTGAGCATTACAGAAAGACCGACTGTCAGCCCCAACCCTGCTGCCCCACGTTTCCAGCGTTCAATATCACCAGAGTTCTAGTCCCTCTAGATTTCTTTATGTTCTATGGTTACATGCTCAGGTGGAAAGGAGCGCAGCTGTGTTCTGTTCCCTCATCAGTGAGATATATAAGCCTGGTGTTCTAACAGCTTAGTGTCAAGTATTGTTTTGTTAGGCTGTTCATGGGTCCACCATTGATATTCCTAGTGTTATATACTTAAGTTGTGATACGTGTTTGCTGGAAACGTCCTATTAAAATCCTTGCATCTGCATCTGTCACCTACTACCTCTATTCAGCATTACACTGATCAAACTTGGAAGAGTGAGTTGGGGACAATGTCGGTAGAGCCCTACCAGTGGATTAAACCCAGTTATCCAAGGACATCAGGGAGGCTCTCTGACATCCTTCTTTGTATACCCTACCTGTCTCTCCCCCACAGAAGTTCAACAGGACCCCAGCTAGATGCTGTTCTGTCTTCAATAAAATGGACTATGTTTCCAGTAGGTGAGAGACCAGGTAGGGAAGTTGATACTTATGCTAACCGGCCAGGCGCTACAGTACATCCAGGGGGACAGGCTGGAGGTGGATGCATACAAACGTTTTGCTAAAGAGCTCAAAGTCATCTTTGATCACCTTTTAGAATTATTATAAAATAATTATTATCGCATTATAACACAAGTTCACAGGATTGGTTAACATTAATTAGATCTGGGTTTTTAATGTTTATCACCTAATGTTTGGAATTTTAACACTAATAAAACGGAATTCAATAATTATATTAAATACACTCAATGAAAAAAGAAAATACCTAGCAGAAATTTAAACACAGACAATGTGTAGTTCAGTTGGTAGGGCATTTTTTTTTATTTCCACAGGGGTCAAGTATTAAAATGTATGCACTCACTACTGTTAATCACTTTAAATCTGTGCAATTTAAATGTACAGGAGATATTCACACATACGGTAGAATATGTTTGAATGTCCAGGGAAAGGGTAATAGAGAGCTGTATTCTATTTCAAATAACAGTATTGCACAATTCATCATTACCCCTCCCCAACACAATTCCTTTACCAACCCAGACACACAGTAAACTCTGTAATAAGTAGCCAATGTGGGCTTTTTTCTGGTCCCACAGGTGTGCACAGGGCTAGTCTTTATGACAGGGTTATCTTGTACAGCACTATCATTGTGATTGGCACCCCCATCACACAGTCAGGCTTCCAGCCCAATACAGCCTCTGAGGCTCATTCCAGAGGAAAGCACAGCTGGACACACAAAGAACAGACTCAGTATGCACAACACAGAATTGTAAAAATGTCTGTGTGTACACCTGAGCTAAGGTGCAATGTCCTTGAAGACATTACCATTTCCAAACAAAATATTTTTTTCTAATAGCACAACTAATTGTACTAACTGAAAGTGGACATTCTACTACCTTTCAATATATAATGATGTATACAGTTACTAAAACATTGTACATTTGTATAAGTAATTGCCTTATTCATCCTGATGACCTTGGATGAAATAATTTCTTAGGGGTCCTATCTTGTTGACTACTTGATTTATGGTTGCCCTGAATGTCCTTTCAAAATGTGTTTTATCCATCTTGTGGCCTTTATCATTGCCTATTAGCTATTACGATCAGCTCCATTCTGGGACAATATTTTCAAAAGTGATCTAGCTGGTGTCAGTCTATAGTACATGATTATATGTACAAAAATAAAATAAATAGAATTAACTAAGTATTTACTGTTATTAACCTGCTAATCCATGATAAATAAATAAAATTAATGAAAAGTCCTGAAACGGGTTAACATTTCAGTGTGTAACAGTGTGAAACAGTGTGAAATCACTACAATAGGGAATAGACTACGTTGAGTAAAACTGTAGTAGAAAATCAAAATAGTCTCTGTCACGGTGTGGTGGGGTAGAGAGAGGGAGACCGTAGGCAGATAGACATTTGATGGAAATGGATGTTTCTCATTTACTCATAGACAATCCAAAAGACATACAACTAGTACAGTTGCTGGTACACCGAAAGCGAGGCACTACGGATATACTTATCTAGCTTATGTGCTCTTTACAGTGGTACGGACACTGACAGCTAAACACAAGTATAGAGCGTATGCATTAACTTCTAAACTTAAGGTACTCACTTGTTACAACTTCTATACAAATATGCAGCTCCCGGACAGCCTTCTTCCACAGTGACATTGTAATAATGAACCGCGCCACTCTCTGCTCTACTAAGCATTACATAGGGTTGAAAGGAGACCGGCTGAAAACGATTAGACCGGTCACTCAATCAACCCGAAAAGGCAACAGTATAAGAGGGAGTGGCATACACCTAACTACACAAAACCCATGCATCATTAATAGAACAAACCCACTAAAATGTACCCGCAAATAAACATAAACATCAATATACATTACATGAATCCATTCCTCAGTTCATGTCTCCATTCCAGCCCTCACTGGGCTGGATGTGACACTCTCAGGCGTATGTTTGGTTTAAACCTCCAGTACAAACAATAACTGGCTAACACTCATGACTTACTACACAATAAAACATAATACATGAAACAATGACCGGGGAGACACGAACAAGAGGGGCTTAATACACTAATGATGGGAGTGAAGCCAGGTGTGTATGGTTGAAGACAGAAACAAGCAATCCATTGGTTGATGATGATGTCATTGTAATTGTCAGGGACAAACAGCAAATTAAATTGAGTTGGTGGGAAATGGAGCCAGCACAGAGGGACACTGTGACACAGTGCATCTAATTTAATATATTACATACAAACTCATTATTAATTTAAAAAAAACTTGTTTTCTACTAAACTCCTTGACTAAGAAGTGGCATTTTTGTCATGCAACAGAAAACTATTGAATTCTATTGAGCTTGATTAAGTTAACTGGAGTGTATTTGACAAATTACATCTGTTATGTGGTCCGCATGGCGTAGTGGGCTAAATCGCTGTATTGCACAATAGTCTACGCATTCCACTACAGTCTACCTCATGATAGTTACAAGGTTCGAGCCTGACTATAGGTTCTCTGTTAGTTTATCTGGTGTTATGTTTTCTTCTTATATGATGTCTGTATTTTGTGTTTCGTTATTCCTTAGTTCCCAGTCTTGTGTCTAGTTATTCCTGTATGATTGCCTTGTGTTTTAGTATGTAGGATAAAGTAATTGTCTGTTGGTGCCCTCTTGTGGTTTCTTGTTGTATGTGCAGTTCTGTACCGGTCAGCCCATCTATTCCATGTGCGTCTAGGTCCTCATTATTGTCTAAAGCTGTTGTCTATTATCACTTGTCCCATCAGTATCTTACACCTGTGTTTGTAGTGTACAGTGTCGGTTATTGTTTCCTTTATCTGTGTTTCCCGTCGTATGTTCAAGTTCTCTCCAAGTATTCTGTAAGTGGCACATTTAAAAGAAACACAAATACTGCAGATCTACCAGTTTTTTCAAGTTTCCAGTTACTAGTGCAGTTAGTTGTAGTGTTTGTGGTGTTTTCACTTTGGGCCTGCATACAAGGATATTTTTGTTTGAAAATAAAATGACATTTCCACTGGGATTACGCATCTGCCTCACTCATATTCTACCGCACTGTGACAGCGCGAATTGGCATAGCGCTGCTCGGTATTTGGGTTAGATATATCAGATTATCTATCCTGCCATGTCGCTCTCCAGTGACTCCTCATGTCCAGATTTACAGTTTTTACCAAAAATAAAAAAGCACATTTCCAGATGCACTGTAGCACCACCAGGCATAGTCGTTATCCTGCAACCAGGATTCAACAATGTGACAACTGTACAGTGAGGCAGTGACTGAAAAGATTGTGCCACTAAGGATGTGTATGGCATGTGCATAGCAACACACACTGCATAACTGACAGCATGGGGTGAAATGACAGCATCGAATTGATGCATCCCATACCATTCCTTTGGGCCAGCAGCCTCCCACTGCTTGTTGGTTTATCTCTGAAGCATCCTGGATGGTACCTTTATGGCAGACCAGATGCTGCTGGAATTAATGTATTACAGCCAGGCACTATTTGATCACAGGAGATTGTACCACCACAGTCTACTGATTAGTTAATACATTATTTGACAGAAAAAGTTTCTTAAAAGAGCAGGGGGCTAGATGTATATATGTACGCTATACCCATGCTGCAGCAGTACATGTGCACTAGAGACATCCTAGGCCAAATTATGCTTAGCTTCTATGTTTCTAATATTTCTTTCTCATCAACTTTATTATTATCCAGTTCAATACTGCATATTAGAAGCTGTATTTTAGTGATACTGAAATTGACAAATATAGGCCTAGAGAAATAAACAAATGCAGACAGTGCTTTGCTAATGTGCATTAACACACCATACACACATTCATGGAAAAACATTAGAACATACAGTATAGAAACACTGAGGGCTCTCACGTGCACCTACCCAGCAAACACGTTACGTAACGGCAACCAATCGTGACGTCAGTATTAGTCGTGGATTCGTCACGTCACCAAAATTCTTTGTGGCAACGTCATCAATAGGTAATTCCGTGACCACAGAGCCATGGTCATTTCCTTACCTTCCCATGACGTTGTAGCATCGTTATTTAAAGACCAGCTGATGACCAATAATTTGGTCAT